>VYZQ01054888.1:24555-64846 GCA_013400655.1 Mystacornis crossleyi | reverse complement strand
GTGCAGGCCACCAAGGCTTCTGTGTGTGCAGGTGGGGGGCTGTGGCTCAGGGAACCCCGACCACCTCGGGGCTCAGCCAGCAGTGCTGAGGCCTTGTGGTGCTGTCCTGGCTCCCCAGCACTGTGGGACATTATTCAGGATATGCAAATGTAATTAATTCAGTAGCTCAGATGCCAGCTGTGAAGATGAATTTTTCTATGAGAAAGCTGAATTAAGGACAAGTAAAGTACTTCCTTGCCTCCATGGTAAATATAAATGCAGATCTGGTTAGACACATATCTTGCACTTAGGATCCATCCACCTCAATAAAGATGTACACATATATACATAAATAAATATGTGCACAGAGGAATGCGCACAAATCCTCCTATATACAATAAAATGTGTGCACGTTACTGTGTAATCTGTATTGTACAACTGTGTAAGGGCTAGACAGTGCTGTATCTAGTGTACATAGTCTGTATTTTGTATGTGGCGTGTTGCATTATTGTAGATAACGTATTACATTACAGAGGGAAGTGTGTATATGCTTACTGTAACATACAAATGCAAAATGTGTGTACGTTTGTATTTACGCATCACACATCTCTTTTCCCCTGGCAGGTGTCAGCCCTGTTCAGCTGAGGAGGAAGAGGCAGGAGGGGCTAGGGCTGTTGAGGACTTTATGAGCCACTTTATTGAGCTGAGCCACCCTCGGTAGCACCCCACCCAGAACAGAAGCTGTCACCAAACACCTGCAGCCAAAATAATTGTATTTTCTTGTTTTATACAAAATACAAAGTGTACACACAGTGTTTTTCAAGCCATTTATGTTAAAAAGGACACCATAGATTCAGTTTGAGGTTGCTTACACAGATCATGTAAACAGAGACCCGAGCCCACAGTCACTGAGGTGTCGTTAGCTGGGGAATGCACGGGCTGCATGATGGCATTCCCAGGTTGCTTTTGTACAGCAAATGCAGTCTGAAGAAAAGTGATTATAAACAAGTTTTTCTTTCAAACTTTTACCCACACCCACGCTGATACCGGCTTCTGCACTCAGCCAGCCCAAATATTTGCTACACACCAAGTTATTTGCAAAGTTATGTATTGTTTGATGTATATATATATCCATGATTCTAGGAGACAGTTCCCTGCATGCAGGTATCCAGAGGGAAGCACAAGGATCCTACACCTGCTGACCATCCAAGGTCCAGCAAGTGTTCCACTCTCCGTGCTGTGAGACTTGACTGCCCCTTCCAAAATCTGGGGATGTCAATCCACTCCCATCTCCAAGGACAAGATTTTTGCAAGTTTTCCATGAATCTCCTAAATGTGGGGCACCAAGACATGCAGCGGGGGGGTCTGGGGTGAGCTGTCCAGTTTGGACTCTCAGCCAATTCCTGTGTCTTACATGCCAGGGAAAGGGCCTCCGACCCCACAGGCTGTGATGGTCAAAGGCAACAAAACTTCAGTGAACACCTGAGAGAGAAACAGGAGGAGCCCGGGCAGTCCTGCTCAGCCATCAGCCTGGCTTGCTCTCACTCTGCATCTGTGCTTGTCCCTCTAGGATTTAAGTGCTGCAGGCTCTGACTATTAGCACAATTAATTATGCTACACCAGGCCCACTCTGCCCCACTTTAGTCCCCTTCGGCCAGCTGTGGGTTACTTTGTACTTCTCCAGGTACTGGACTCACTGCAAACGTCTTTTATGACTCAACCTGTAACAATTTTGGTCTGGTTGCTCATCTCAGTAGCAGCAGTCAATCCCTGACTTGCAAACAGCTCCAAAGACGGACCCTCAGGCTGGAGGATGGCTGGCAGCACTTACCCTCTGAAACTTGCACACACCAGGAATAACAACCGATGTATCAACGGAATGATTAAAAGAAAAATGCTTTAATTTCACCGCCTTTAACAGAAACATCCATTATTCAACTGTTTACTCAGCAGTAAACAGAGTAAAACCAAATGCAACTTTTAAGAATAACAAGTTTTCCCTCTATCTTTCACTCCTGCAACTTATTTTGTGCACAACCCATTCATGGCCAACATTTACATTTCAATGATTTATTATACCACAATGTGGTAACACAGACACGTGTCCGAGACGGCCCCTGTGGATGGGAAGCCCAGCAGACCCTACTGCCATCCTACAGCAGACAGCTTGTTCTAGTGATGTGGAAAGAGGTTGAATTACACTAAACAGCTTATTTATATCACATAAAGTACAATTTTGTACAGCACTTCACACCTTTTAAAAAGCACAGTCTTGTATTTAATGTTCTCCAGTCAATAATCACTGATGGTGGCACAGACAAATCATCAAACAAAATGCACAGCTGTTGCTTGGATTGACTTGGTGTGGTGGGGCAAACATAATTTCTGGCTATTTGTGGTCAGTGGGAAGTCAAATCATCTGTGGGAGATACAAAGACAACGTTTAGTGCTCAGGAGCCTCCTCCTGTGCAGGTTTGGGAGAGGGGAGTCACAGCATCTGCAAACCCAGGACAAAGTTCAGCATTTGTACATGTCTTTCCAGGACTGGAATTCTAAAATTCACTTCCCTCTGATAATCTTTTCTAGCAGTTCCCTTCACGAGGCAGTTGAAGTTTTGCTTTCTTTTGGCCACAGGGAAGGACTTGAACAGTTCAAAAAGAGAGATGGCTAAGGTGTGTTTCCTTTTTTTTCTTTTAATGTACAATCTCCATTAATAGGTTTTGTTACTTTTAGTTTTCAAAGTTCAAAAATATAAACTCTCTAAAGTGCATAACTGTACTTACATTTCATAGAAACTATCTGAAACTCTAGCAATATACCATGTAAACAGCAGTAACTAAGCATCAGAAAATGCTACAATCTCATCAGTTTAAAAATAAAATGGACTGTTCCCTACATATCATTTATCAAGATTTGTCAGGGGAAAACCCCAGCAAAACAGATAATTTATCAGTACACAGTGCAAACAGGCTTTTAAAAATAAGCAGAGAAAACATACTCCTGGGAAGCCTTGGCCCACTGAAAAAATCCATGATAATGAAAAAGGGCAGAAATTGCTTCTCTCATCCATTTAAAGGTGTCCAGGCCCAGATGCAGCAGAGCACGCAGGCTTTAGTGCACTGTAATTCAGCCACATCCCAAAGGCAGGCCAGCTTGAGGCACACGCTCACCCTCCAGCCTTTTGCTTTGCTGACCTGGGCCTGAACAATGTAAAAACGAGCCGGTGCTAAGGACCTTTGGGAAACCCAGCATTCTTTTTCATCCCACACTTCCACCAGCAGAGTGACACTGCAGCCAGCTTGGCTCAGCTGCTTTCCCTAAAATAACTAGGGAGAGCTGACAGTGAGAGGAAGAGCCCACAGGAGCAGGCAAAGGCACAGCTCTGGCTTCCTGGGCTGCCCTGGGTTGGGATAGGGGTTTATCCTGGTCAGGCTTCCCTTCAAAGCACTTTTGAAGCCAATCTGTCAGCCCCATCAACACACCCCAAGGATCAGAGGAGATCCCAGCTCAGGAGACGGGAACTCAGCACCTCTGAAAAGCCAAGCCCCAGGTCAGCACGAGTCCTCCGGACTGTTTGGAAATACAAAGTTCAGTCTTTGCTGGTTTTATATGGAACAGGCAATTCTGCAAATCAATAAAAAACCAAACCAAGCCGTGAGTCCCCATCCCAAGTGCTTTCACGAACACATCTCTGCCTTACCCACCCTGACTAGCAATGGGCACGCGCAGGCCACGGCCGCCTTTGGAAGAGTTCAAGGGATCCTGAAGAGACCAAAACAGCAGCAGTTTTGGCAAGCACACATGCACACATGGCAAGTGAAAGGGGATAAATCTAAGTACCACAACCCAAATACAACTATCTGTGAGCCCACTCGCCCTTAATAAAGAAGGAAGGGGGAGAAGTTGTTCTGGGAGTCCTCCCAGCTCCTCTGGTGTGGCACGCATGAGGCCTGGCTACAACCAACACTGGATTTCATCTTGGCTATTTGGCTTCTGCACATTGGCAATGATCCCCTGGGGAGCTGAAGAAAGCATTACAGAAGTGCCCTCCCTTGGGTATAAGGGAGCCTGGCTCAGGGCAGACCGAGGGGCGCACACCAGCCTCTGGAGTGGGAGAGTGAGCCCAGGTGGAACTGGGAGCCCTCAGTGCCTTGGTGCCCCTGAACTCGGGGCCTTTCTCTGCTTCAGGCAGCACCTGTTTGACATGAGCACCTGAATCAGGTGTCCCAGGACTTTATTTTCTGAAAGTCGTAAGCAAATGTGAAAACACTGCATTGCCAACACTTGCACTCGAGACAGGGGCCCCTTCCACTGGCAGAGCATGGCTCCATGCTCTCAGTTCCCTGTGGTACCCTCTGTGCTGCTATACCTCCTACACTGGCAAGAAAAGCCCATCCTCTGCTGCCACCTCTGCTGCTGCAGCCCACACAGGGTTGATGTGCAAGAAAGAAAATTTAGGTGAGTGAGTTTGTGGGACACCCGTGTGCAGTGTTCAGCTTGGGCTCATTGTCTGCATCATGATGAAGCACACGTCCTAATGGGGAGGCGTCTTCCAGATACCTACCACATATTTGACACCAGATGTTTACCCAACCACCAAAATCTCAAGGGATTCCGACTTAAAGCTTTTAAAACCTCTTCCCTATTGCCCAAACATGGTCAGGTCTCAGTATCACCCTCCAAGCAGAACAAGCTGGTAAGAACACTGCATGGCTTGTTTTCTTTACTATCCCAAACATGCAGGTACTTCCTTCTACTTCGATTGGATTGGCCATCAAAAAAGTGGGAAGAAAACCCAACTCAAGCCTGGGCAAAACTGCAACTCACACCAGCTCTGGCTGATGACCAGGAGATTCTTACAGCATTTCTCTAGAGCAACAGAAGATGCTGGACTCCAAACAGTCAGGTCAAAAGTCTGAGCAAATCTTTACTGCAGCTGCAAGAGAACAGTCTTGGTGCTGTCTGACCTGTGTCTTCACATGAGATCGGTCAGGGCACTTGTCTGTTCAACTAAAGTAGAAGCTATTTGATGATTTCATTACTATTAATCCTATTTTGCATCTTGCTACAATATCCTGGGGGAAAAAAAAAAGAATAGCATGACTGGCTTTGATATCCTAAATATTACAGAATCTGTAAGCAAATCAATACAGAAGGATCCCTTCAGTGCAGTCACTGAGTGCAGTGTTGTGTCTCCTACACTGGCAAACTCCACTTTGAGCATCAGGCCTGGAGAAAGAGTGGGCAACAGCAAATGTAGAGAGTGACAGAAATCCACCTTTCCTCCCTCTCCCACCTCTGGGAATGACCCTTCAGTTCCCAAGGAGCTCCTCAGCTCCCCCCAGTCAGGCTCCCGCTGCATCCACTTCATGCGTTTGTCCATTTGGTGCTCTCTCCTCTTTGTTTATTGGCAAAAACAATCCCCTTCTTTACATGATCTTGGAGCTAATATCTCTCTTACTGATCAGGACTTCCAGCAGCCTCAGCTTGGCCTTAACCTGCTTGTATTCATTGTATTCTTCAGCCATGGGAGTGCGGTCTTCTTTCTGCACATTCCTAGTGGGAGTGAAAGCACATCATGAAGATTTCGCTAAGAGGAAGCCTCCCTCAGCAGCCTCCCTCTGTCCCCCAACAAGACCTACAAAGCAGCTCCTCTCCTCTACTCCTCATCAGAGAACAAGACCAAAACATTTATCCTTTGAGAGAAAACAAACAAACAAACAAACAAACAAACAAAAAACAAAACAAAACAAAAAAACACCACACCAGGGCAAACAAGCTGCTCCAACAAAGTGTGGGACACTTGGATATTGAACCTGAGCACAGTCCCACAGTTCCAAATCCTACTTGAAACATGCCCTGCTTCTCTGAAATCACCAGCTCTGCAAAAAAGCTGGAAAATGCTTCAGGAGCCATCTGAGTGTCAGCCTGTGAGCCTGGCAAAATAAAATACAGCCTCCCCTGGCTTGGCACCACAGCACTTATACAAACAGGCAGACTCAGGAAAAGAAAGATGGTATTTGATCAGATTGCTCTTAGCTTACAGGAAAATTTGAAGTTTTCAGTGATTTTACAAAAACCCCTAAAGATGATGGCTGGTGGCAAGAAACAGACAAGGTAATTTAGGAGTATAAATATATGAAAACATTCTACCAGCTCGTTAATGAGGGACATTTTCCTAAAACAATAAAACCAGTTACACTAAAGCAGAAATACTCGATAAAACTAGTGTCTGAATATCTCACAGAAAAGCAAAACTTGGACAGAAATCATTAGGGAAAAAAAACTAGTTATTTTAACACCGAATAACTCTCTCACCCTTCTGAATGCGAGTAAAGCAATGACAATGATTGTGGAGAAGAAATACGTAATAGTGAATTCAGGTAACTGTGTATTTGGAGATCTTTGCAGATGCCAAACAGAAGTAGCTGAAGAACAGAGAGGCAGCTAAGAAATTGTTACCTTCCATTTTGTCGGAAAAAGTTATCTTCAAAGTCTCTCAATTTTTTTCTGATTCGCTTTTTCTCTTCCCTGACTTCCTGGAGCTGCTCTAACAGTTCAGGGCTGTTGGGTTTAGAGATAAATGACATTATCCATATGTACACAATTAAAGCAGGAAACACACAGTAAACCTACAGATATTTAGCTGTACCTATGCCATGCAAGGGAGCTGCTCCGGCAAGCAGCTCTGGCAGCCTCACATTACTTGAAAGAAAAAGCTTTCTGAATTTAGTTCAGAAAATGATCACAGTCTTAAGCTGCAGCCTCTAAGGAGGTCAAGTGTGCACTTCACAATTCACCACTAACTTCTATGAAACTTACTTGCTGCAGATGCATCTGGGTTTGGGGACTTTTATAGGATCAAATTCAATTCAGTTCACAACTTAGGGCTACCACCTACATGTGTTTGCATCAGACTTGAAACTAGCAAAGCTGCTTCCAGTTGACCTCTCCAAAACCTGAAAAACCTTTTGAAGTGCAGGGTTTTCATGATAAAGGCTTGCCACTGGTGAAGTGGAGTTACTATTTAGTGATGGAATCCAAAGATGCAGACGCTGAGTATCAGTATCAGGAGAGGGTAGTTTCTTCCCAAACCCTTTCCTATGAGGGTCTATTGCAGTTAAAAATAAAACATGAAAACTTCTGACTCAGATCATAAAGATAAAAAAACTCCCTAGACACTTTTCTGACAAATAAAATGCTATCTTAGCCAAGAAATAACGTTTTGAAGTTGCCTGTGAATTCAGCTTACATGGATGCTTCATGGAGATTTGAAAGCCCCATATCCTGACTGCTCCTAGATGGCATCTTATCATCCACCGGGGAAACAAAGCCGTCAGCATCATCTTCTAGTTGATCCAAGAAGCTGCGCACGCTGAAATCTGTCTTCATGGTAATTGTGAAATCTGGCTTCACATTGCTGTCCTCCTCAGACCCCTCCTCTTCCTCCTACACACAGGGACAGAGCACCCCCACAACAAGACAGGTTATTGCTTCCCTTCTCAGGAACAGGTTCCTCCTTTCACCACATGCACTGGGGAACAAGTATTAAAAGAAGTGGAAAGGCGGAGCAAACACTTCAATTGCCAAGCAATACACAGGACACCAGAAGACCATCAGTAAGACACCCTAGAACCAAAGCAGGACAGAGAAATTGCCACCACCAACTCAGATTGGTTAAGGAGACCCAGGGCGACACAACTGAGTGAAAAAAAATACCTGGGGTTCAGAGCAACCTGTTGCTCTGTTTAGTGCACGTATTCTGATCTAAATAAACCCACTTACAGTTGTTATGCATATTGTCCAAAGCATACCAGTCATCCTCTGCATTTCCCTGCAAACATTTCCCAGCAGTGAGACCGCCAGGTTAAAATGTGGAATTTTCTCTCAGTAGATGCAGCTCAACAGCTCTCTCTAATGGCTGAATTCAAGACCTCAAATGCTCATACAGTGATACCAGTGAGCTCAGATCAGTCTTACAATTACCCAAATGTGGGATATGATTGACTGTAAGGACTGCTGCTGCTAACATGTTCCCAACATCAGCTCTGACCATTTAGCTGGAATACAGTAAAACCCAGACTGGAAAATCTGCACAGTGCAATTTCCCATTTCCCCAAGGCACACTGACAAATTGGTTGTGTTCCAATTTTTTTTTACAAAATTTATAGGCATGAGATTTGAAAGTCTCTGCTGCACTTGGTATTCACCAATTCACTGTGTTCTCAAAAGTAGGGCTTGTCCTGTGACACTGCCCAGAAATAATTTTAATTATCAGGGAACAAGGCCCAATCTTTTACGTTCAGAGACATTTCTAGAAGGCAGTTTTCAACCTTAATATACGGAATGAGGCTACTTAGAGAAAGTGGCAAATGCCAGCATGGACAGTAAATTTACTAAATATGTATGTATGTATGTATGTGTAAGTGTATTTATTTTACAGCCACGTAACCCTAGCCAGGAAGGATATAAGCATATGGATATCTTAAAAAGCTTTTGGAGGCTAACATCACTGAAGTCTTCAAGACAAAAATATATTCTAACACTGGGATCAAAAGAAGACATTTTCTTGATTTTTTCTTTTGTCATTTAATTCCTTGTTCAATTATTCTTAAGAGAATTTCAAGCAAAAAGGGAGAATGTAACACCAGGACCTGGCTTAGTCCTATTAAATCCTCAAAGTCAATGATTTACAAATGCATACATTTAAATTAAATTATAGTTTGCCCAGAGTTTTCTTTCTAAGTTAAAGCTCTAGGCCATGATAATGCATTGCAAAGCCACAGGCTAAGAATTACAATCAAGACTGAGACTGGAAGGTGAAAAAAACACTATCTGGGAAGAAGTTTTGAGTAGCAATAATAACAAAAGATATAGAGAAGTTTGAATGCATCTTAGGAATATCTGCAGGAAGTAGTGAAAGCTGAAGCAATATTTAGCACAAGATTAGACAGGACCCATTTCTCCAGACATCAACTGTACAGATCAAACAGAAAGCACAAACCAGCAGCTGCGTACTGTTCTTAAACCCTGTCAACAACTCCAGGCTGAACTGGGGAAGGGAGACCGTCCCTCACTGCCATTTCCCAGTCCCCAGGCGTGCCATCCTGCCCAGACTGGGAAGGGCTGCAGCAGGAGAACACGGATCCTGCTGAGCCATGGAGGAAGATTTGCAAAGTCAGTCTAAGCACTGAAAACAGCACGCTTTGCTTTAGGGGAATCTGCCAACAAAGGAGGAGCTCCCACGCCCTTTTGTGGGAGAGCTCCTGGGAAGAAAGCAAAGGGACAATTTTCATCAGCTTGTGTGACAAGCTGCTCCTGAGGACAGATGCAAGGTGTTTTCCTCCCAGACACCCATGAGCCTGTCTTGCCTCGCTGCAGGACACCAGCACACGCTGCCCAAGCCAGCAAGGAGCTCAGGAGCCAGCCTCCTTCCACAGGAAGCCCACAGGAGGAAAAGTGTAGAAATTTCATTTAGACCTCAGAGCCAAAACGCTGCATCTGGTTGTCACAAGACCTCTGAAATCATTTTGCTCTTAAATACAAATGAGTGAATTAAAAGGATTCTTAGCCAGAACTCAAAACAAGAAAGGCCCTCTAAGGCCTTCTCTTTAAAAAAGTCTCACATAGGAACCTCACTTTAAACCTGCAGCAGCATTTACACCTTGAGCCAGAATGATCTTCATCAACTAGATTCATTTAGCACGCACCTGCTTGGACTGTTAGGCAATCATGAGGCATTCCAGAATTACAAATGTGAAATCCCCAGAGAATCCTATCACTGCCACTCCCACAAAGCAAGAATCCCAATGATTTTTTCAACACAACACTCAAGATACTTAAGGTCACCTCAAAACACCTTTCAAGCTTTTAGTCAACTCTCCCAAATGCTTCAAGAAACAACCCCCCGCCCCCATCGAAATACCCAAATACTGACATTGTCAGGGGCCTGCCAAGTACTTCCCTGCCCATAGTGGACCCAGGCAGGAGCTAAGTTTTGCGGACTTCTGGCGATTTCCTCTCTTTACTTCTGAGTGTAGCTCAGTACAAAGCTGCCAGATGCAGCTTCACAGAGTCCCATTTAAGAGTTAATAGGCACATCAGTGTTAACAGGCTTAAGGCTGTCATCCTGGTCTTCTGCCAGAAACCCCTCCAGGTTTGTATTCCCTGCAGGACACTGCTGAACTGGCTTGGTGCTGCCTTGGCACAGCACCAGCCCGTGCTGGCCATCAGAGATCACCATAATTGACAGCTCTAAGTTCTCACACCGGCTGCAAGCAGAGGTGGAGAACGGAGGACACACTACAAGAAAAAAAAACAAACAAAAACACTCCCCCACCAGACCAGTACTGCAGATTCGATCCAGCAGTTATCCAGAAAATACTAAAAAGCTCAGTGATCATTAACCAGCTTCCAAACAGCAGCTTAACATCTTCACTCTGCAATCTGGTATCAATGAATATGTGCCTCGAACAGTTCATTAATACACCATCTACTGCACTCAAATCACCTTGGATCTCCAGTATTTACACTTAACCAAGCTCTGGCTGGGTAACAGATAAATGAAGCACTTTTCTCTCTTGTTACACTGCAAGGGCACAGAAAGCAAGCCAGGGCCCAGCTCCACGCTGCATGTCCTGGTCTACTGTTGGACTTTATTCCTCAGGGGAAGGCCCAGCATCACAGCAGTCTTCCCCAACCTGAATTATTACTCCACAGCAGCACAAGAAGAAACACAGCAATCCTGCCATCCAAACCTGACCAAGTATCAACTACCAGAACCAAGCTGTTCTTACTTCCATCCTTATGTCACTTAAATTAGAAACACTCTGAACAAGGTGGTGAAAAAGAGCCTGGATAAAGTAAGTGGAGAGGAGCAGGTAAGTATCTTGTAAGTGCCCCGGCTGGCTCCACGTGCGAGGGTTAGCTTTGTGAGAGCTCATTCCTGCCACGGTGCTGTGTGCAAGCCACAGAGCTTGGGAGTGAGAGAAACTACCGCAAAACAAGTTAGTGCCTTTTAAAAGGAAGGAGGAAAGCAAAGAAAAAAGCAACGTACAAGGGTAATTGTGATTTTTGAATTTTTTTTAAAAAGCAAAATAAAATATATTATGTGCAGATGGAGGGGAAAGGAGAAGGATAGGAAAGAACGCAAAGCCAAGGAAATACTGTAGCCTTATCTACAACAAGGGAGGAATCTGATCAGAACTGGCGAGGCTTAAAGCAGCTACTGATTTTTCAGGAGGACACTGCAAAAAAATCAACACTGATTAAAAAAAAATCAATCAATCAACCATTCTGTTTCATTGGTATAAGGGGAAAGTTGATGCAAAACTGAGCAATTAGTTAGCAGCTGGAGGTCTTCACCTTTATCTCCTTGAAGAAGGAAGCTGTTTCGCCCTCGATAATTGGCTGCAGCAAAGGGCTTCTCCGCTTGCTGGAGGGGGAACCCTGTGACAGGTGTTAACAAGTATGTTACATTGTGAACCCCTTTCTCCTCCACCACCTGCTCTCAGCTCATTCTCACCCATGCATTCACTCAGCTCACTGCTGGACCACCAGGAGAAATATCTTTCTCAAAGAAGAAAAATATGCCTGGCAAACCCCCTGAGCCTTGGGCTGTTTTCTCTCAGGATGTTGCTTAGCAAAGGACAACACTGCCGATCTGTTTTTAAAGAGAAACTTGTATGCTCCAGTACTGGCTGGGTAGCGACTGCAAGGCAAAGGCTGCAAGAAAATAATCCGCAGCCCGAGGCCCAGACACACAGAGAGCATTTGGCTGGCTCTCCAGAGCTACGGGGTAAGCTCAGTCAGGCTCTCCAGACTTGCTTTCCAGGAGCCTGATTTCCCACTGAAGTGCTTGACGTAGAGTTGCATTCGTAGATGTATCCTGTCTCTCCATGAACCTCTCACTGTTCTCACTCAGAAGACTGGGAGAAAATGAGCCTCATCTCGCCTCTGCTAGCCTCTGTGAAGTTTCAGTTTTGTGTCTAAACAGGACCTGGGCTCTCCTTGAGTGCTTTGCATTAAACTGCCCGTGCACACCAGCACAGTTTCCTCCTCCTTGATTGCCAGCACTGTCTTCACAGCACATATTTTCAGGACTATTTTGCATAAACCAGGAGGAGCAGCTTTTTGTTTTGCTTTAAATGCAGGACCAGGAACACCTCTCAGTATTTGCAGAAAAAAGCCCCACTTCTCAGTGGTACTGCACTGAGCAATGCTGTGCCAGCCCGTTCACTTACTGGCTGTCTACAGAAAGTGGGCAGGACATGAGCATTGCTCAGGAAAAGCAAAAAAAAGGTTCATTCATGACAGATAAACAGGAACATTGATAAAAGAATCCTCTTCCCATAGACAGGCTTGAAGCATTCTGTGTGGGTTTTCTAGATTAATTAATTTTTAAAAACGGGTCTACACAAGTTGTCTAAAATTAAAGACAGTGAATTCTCTCCCTAGAGGGGTATATTGGGTTCCTTGCTGGTGGCAAAGCACCACCTTGAATGAGGGAATGTCCACCACTTGCAGACCTCTTTAATACAGATTAAGTGTTAGAAGACTGAGGGCCCTTTCTTTCAGGCCGAGGACATGCCTGGCATCTCCTGTGGGATCTATTCAAGTCTGTGTTCCTGTGTGCAGGAACCCTGTACATACAGCCCTGTGTAACCAAGCAGCATGGAAGACCTAGAGCTCAGCGTGGGTTGGTACAGAAAAAGAAGTGAGGCTGTAGCCAAACAGAAGATGATGAAATAACAGCAGCAGCCCAATGAAAAGAGAAGAAACAACACAAGGTGAGTTGTGCCCCATGGCTCTCATGTGCCCCATGCACATTAGGTGGGCACTGGAGTCCCCTGACCAGCTTTGCCCAACTTCAGTATGAAGTGTATCACTGATTCGCTCATTTGCGTGATCTTTGAGTAATAAGGGAGGTTGGGACTTAGCCTTAGTGGTTGTGTTGTATGCAAAAGTGTGGTGACTCCTGCTTCCTCTTGAAACCAAAGAAACAGCCCCCAAAAGAATGCTCTACTCACAATAATTGGGATGGTGTTGGCTCTGGAGAGGATCTGTTTGACCAAGCGATACCTGTCATACAACGGCTTCATCACCTGCCGTTCATTTTTGGTCACCTGGAAAGGAAAAAGAGGAGAGATCCATGAAGCCTGGAGCAAATACACCACTGTAGAACTCGTGTGCCTGTGATCACCCTCAGTCTGAGAGGCTTGAAGAGAATTGTATGGGGATGACAGGTGAGCAGCATTAGCCCTGGAACCCCTGTCCATCATCACATCGCCTGTGCCCGTGCCAGCTGAAGCTGTGGGTGGGGTGTCTTGTAAAGGGGCTGTAGGAGCCAGGTGGTTTAAATGAGCAGTTAGTGATCAGATGTCCCCAGCACAGAATGACCCGCAGAGGCAGCACTCTGTGCTTGCAATCACGTCTGCCACTGTAAGCACAAGATGAGGTTTCCCATCCTTGTTCTTGTGGCCAGCCCTCAGTGGCCGTGTTTATGACCCATGAAAAGAGAAAGCAGCTGCACTTACTGGACACTGCAATGTGAGGAGACTTCCCTTGAGCAGGGTAAACTACAGATTTCACAAAAGCTGACTTTCTGGCTTTGCTATTCCTCCTAATTTTCTGTCTAAGCCAGCAGATTTTCATCTTTTTAACCCCCTAACCTTGCCCTCCATCCCTCCTCCCAGCCACTTTGCTGGGAAGAATTTACTGCAATGCTGAGAAGGGATGCCAGGGCTGTGTGGCATAAAGAAGACAGGATAGTGCTGTGATGTCCACCCCAGGCGTTCCTTACATTGCTCTGTCCTTAACTCCACTCCTTCTTTTGCTCCCTCCCCAGTTTGAGAGCATTACAAACTGAGTGTGTTCATTTCTGGGTTTTCTTCAGATTCAAGCTGGGTTTTATTTCTTCCGTGTTTTCTTACAGCACATTAGAAAACAAACAAAATCCTCAGCAAAACCTGATCATCGTTCAGGACTGACCCACATCCTGTAAGTGTCCTTCCATTAGACCTTTTGTCTAACTTTAGATTACAAAGCTCTTACGAGGAAGCTTTAACTGATGTCATGCCTTTCTACTGCTGCTAATCACCAGAGCACCTTAACAACTGCCATATAAAAACTAGCATCAACAGTGTAACCCCTAGGGAGCTTTGGGCAGTCTCTCTAAAACAGAAATAGGAGAGAAGGGAATACAGCTTGAGATAGGGAGGCAATTTTAAAGGGAACTGCATTTTATTTTGTCTGCAGTTGACTTTCACTGGCATAATCTTTCCAAATCTTTTACATCCTGCCTCCAGAGAAAGAGAGGGTTTTGACTTGTGAGGGGCAGGAAGGCTGGCAGTACTGCCAGAAGTGGGATGGCAGGGATGTACTCTAAGGATCTGGAGGTAGCATCCACCTTCCTCCCGATAACCAAGCTTATGTTCCTTATGCTGGGGGGCAGATGAACAGGGAGGAGGAAGGAGGAAGATCTTTATTCCTTTCCTGGTTCAATGCAAACGTCCCCAGGCCTGACAAGGGACATACAGGTGGGCAGTCTGAGCTCTGGGGGGCTGAATGCCCCACACCCCCAAAGCACAGCAGGGCTCCAATTCCTGACAGCCTCAAGCTGCCTGTTCACTGAGTAAGCAGCTCACATGGATTAGAGGGATGTGAGCAGCATCAAACAATTCACTCAGCCCTCTTTGTATTGAGTTTTGTGCTGATGTGCCTGCACCCAATTGCACTGGCCAGCAAGTTGCCTCCAACTTTGGACATTTCTCTGTAACCCAGCAGGAATACAACTGGAGAAACTGGGTAACCTAAATATATATATAATATTATTCCTAGCTTTACAAGATTAGCAGTTTGTGGAACAGGAGGTATAGCACTACTGTTGGCTCAGTCTGTTACTTAAAAAAAAACCCCAAGACTATGCTGAGGCTTATGTTGAGGCTGAGAATCAAACCTTCAATTAACAACATTTCAAAGTTGATTAACAGCACTGTTCCATACAGAAAAATAAACATAAGCCTTGGAACGGGCACAAAGTCCTTAGGTAGGCTGAAGAATGGAAAAGATAAACATCCTTCAGTGTCTGAATGTCAGTGTGGAGCAAAAACACAAAGAATTAATACAGGCGTCGGAAGGTAAGTGTAGGGAGTCTGAGCCTGCCCTGCAGCTCACTTACACCAGCAAACTTTACAGAAAACATACTCGGAAAGTAAATGTTTAGTACATGGGCACAGTGTCTCATTAGGAAAACATAAGTAAGACCAGCAAAACCTGAGTATATTTTGGGAGAACATCAAAATGCAAAGAGATTGTTCAAATAATGGAGCCTTTGACACAACTCTGGGGCACACTTCACATGGCAAAAGAGCAGTAGCTGAGAACAGACCATTGCTTGCATTGTTAGAGCAGCTCAAGAATTTCTGCAGAGACAGACTTTGGGCTTAACTAAAACAGTTCAGTTCCACCTTTGCAGGTTCATCTATCACTGGTGCAGAAAGACCCAGTTGCACAATAAATCTGAGCTCCATTGTTTTTCTTGTTTAGTTAAATATCTTAAAGGAAAAAAAAAACTTGGCTGAACTATCCCCATTCTCCTCAAGCTCTCAGTACTTTTCCACTGCTGCACTGCCAGGAGCTGGGAACAGCAAAAGCTGATCAGTCTTCCTTGCCATGCAGTTCAGTGTTGCTAGGTATATACTGCTTACTTAAAAACAAAATAAATTAAAAAGCAGTTGTATAAATGAAGCATTGGAAAAGGCAGGTGGAATTAAAAGTACGCTGACAAGATAGGCTCTGGGCTTGTCATCTTTTTGAGCAGACTGAAGTGAGTTCACTTCAGTAAGATGCCAACTGTTGATTTATGTAACTGTAAAAGCAGCAAGAAAAGACTTGGTCTCATGGAGAACACAGGAAAGGTTAAGTGGATTCCCTTGTGCTGCCCTTTTGCTATTTTACACAAGAATAAATCTGCCTGTCTTCCCATACAACTATGCCATTTTCAGTTGCTAGTACAGTTGTGACTGTACAATATTAGCACTCCATGAAGGCATTTAAATAAATTAGTCAGACTTTTTTTTAAAACAATGGCTAAAGAAGGAAATAATTCAGAAGGAAACGATCAGGAATCCCATGCAGCAACAGAATGACAGATTTGTGTGCTGCACTAATCAAGTACTCCTTATAAGCAATAATTTGCTGCTCCCAAGCCACTGCTCAAAGGATTAGCAGCACACTGAAATTAAGTTACGTTACCTATACAGCTGGTAACAAAGATTATAATATCATCAGTGAAAGAGAAGGAGGGACTCATAAAAAGCCAACTTGATGGCCTGGAAGCTACTGCGTTTCTGCCACAGAAGGGATCAACAGAAGACAATACTTAATTCTCTGTCTTCACAAGTAAGTTGGTCTTGTTAAGATCAAATGTACAAGAAACGATACGCCATTCTCTTCTATTGGTACACTGCTAAAACCCATCTGTTTCCCAGGAGAAGACTCAGATCTCCTTTCAACTTAAGCTGTGATGCTCAGGAGACAAACTTCTTCAGAATTCTTTGGCCCAAGAAGATGTGCAAAATCAAGGCACTGGATGAAACATCCTGGATCTTCTCTAAGAAGGTAAAATGTATGTACAGGTGCTTTCCCAGTTAGCCAGTGATACCAGAAAACTGCAAACTTCCTGGCTGGATGGGGGACCACGCACAGCTATTCCCATGCAGACTGTGCACTGGGCCACAAACTGGCTGTCTGTGGAACCTGGTGAGCACAACACCAAAATAATGCTAATTCAGCCTGCAGGCTCTGTCCTGCAGGTGTCTGTCCAGCCCAGTGCTCCGTGAGGACATCACCCTGCCTGGAACAGACTCCTCAGCAGCTGCGGAAGTGAAGGATCAGGGAGGTGGATTAGAGGGTGCGCATGCGGTTTGGAGAGCAGGAAGTTCTAGTGACCTGACATCAAAGGGGTATTATGGGTAAATGATGCCCCCATTATTTACCACAGACAAAGACACAGAAAGATTTACTTTGAAGAAAAAAAATAAAAATGCTGCAGTACATACCGGTCTGCCATGAATGCCTTCATAATACAGCAAAGCTTTTTGAAGAGCCACTTTTTCAGCTGCTATCTGATCTCGTGTCATGTCCTATGAAAAATGGTACAGAGAGAGGGAAAGGGAGGAAGAAAAGAAGTCAGATTCCTGGACTCAAAAAATACTGATCTGTGCCATAAACAAAGTCATGTCCTACCACCATTACATTTTAAAGATTCATCTCTACCTTCCAGTTCTCTTTTCCCAGCTACATTGCCAGAGACTGTTAATCTGAGTAGAAACCTACGCACAATGCAGGCAGATTAAACACACAAACTTTGCAGAGGAAGGTATTTTATATATCTAAAGGGGATTGAGAGATTGTAAATGTGCTTTGAAAAAACAACACTGTGCAACTTAAAATGATGGTGGCTCTTTTTCAGTCAAGATCTGAAGTGTAAATTCTACAGCAGAACACACGTCCTTCCTTTTTCTTCAAATCTGAGACAAACTCCAGTACCTCCTGTAAAGCTTGACACCTTTTCTTTGACTGTCACAAACAAAGTTTACCAAGAACTGAAGTGCGGTCAGATTATCCCTTTCTGCCAATTCTGCTATGGAGTGAAAAGCTGTAGCAGACAAAAGGGGGCAAAGCAAAAAAAAAAAAANNNNAAAAAAAAAAAAACAACAAAAAAAAACAACAACAACAAAAAAAAAAAAGGCAGTCAGAGAAGACTTCTCTAACTAAGTTGGCCAAAATTCCCCCACTGAATTTGCCTGACACCAAGCCTTTTCTCCCTATCACAGCACCAAACACAAAATCACAATCCCTCCATAAGTGGCCACACTGTGGATTCTTGCTAGTCACAAAATAGTCAAAACATACACTGTCTGTTTTCCTTCTGCAGATCTAGCAAACAAAGATAATGCTGTCTGCTTCACTCCTATACAGCACTGCACAATTTACATGTCAGCAGACTCAAGGACTTCATTTACAAGGCTGCCCAAACCTCAGGAGCTCATCAGACAACATGAGACACTAAGACCTCGCTGCTGATAACCCTCAGAGATTACAGCAGCTAACAGAGCTCAGTGTGAAACTCTGAAGGGTACCCTGAGAGGATAACATTCAACTTTGGAGTGAACAAGAAGCGAACAGATGACAAAATCCCCAGAAGCACCGGAAGACTCAGAATTTGCCAAAAGCCTTTGGATGTAACAACAGAAATAGCCCAACACAGGGCAGGGAAAAACTGCAACAATTCAGAAACGTTATACTTGAAATGTACAAGGGTCAGACAAAGAACACAAGATGATACACAACAGAAACAGAGCTCTGGGAAAAAAAACAAGATACTAAAGGCAGAGGGCAAGGAACTAAAGCAACTGAGCCCAGACTAAGGGCTGCAGACTTTTTAACAAAATGTAGAAGACCACAGCGCTTTCACAAGCAACTGTGCAGCCACAAGTTACCTACTTGCACTTAAAGGCCTAAATCTGACCTGTCTACATTGTACCTTAATGTCTTCAGGTCGATTTGTCTCTGCTCGTTTCTCCTGAAGCTTCTTCTGGATGGAGTCAAGGGTCACTTCCACAGCAGGCTTGGCAGATTTATCTGACAGGTCTTGCTTCTTGTCATCCTCCTTCTCCAGCTGAGAGCCGAAGCTCTTGGGGAGCGTGTTGCTGCGCTGACGCACAACAGGGCCAAGGTCTTCCTCCGATATCTTCAGTTTTGACTCTAAAGAGTGAAATTCGGGGAAAGATGAGTCATTTTTCGTTTTTAAAATGTGACAGTGACAGGATCACTGCCTCACATCAAATCCAAACGAAGCAGAGTTGAGCTGACCCCCAGAGGTGCACTAGCGGCGGCTGCTCACCTTTAAGTTGCTTTCGGAATTTGGCCAAATCGTTTGTCCATTTGAGCACTTCAGGGTTGGCTGCTTTGTCGCTGTGGGAAGGCTGCGAGGAAAGAAAAGCCATGCTGAATCTGTGTTAAACCACCAGGAGAGATTCACTGAAACAAGTGTGTGGCACAAAGGGGTTCAATGGAATTTGGACCCGGCACAGAGCACAGGCACTGGCTTCTGACTGGCAGCTGCACACGTCTGACCAGCCCATTTCAGACCTTGCTTAAACTGCGCCTGCCTGTCACAACACTGTGTGTTAGAGGCATCGTGAGGTGGATTTTCTTTTTAGAAAACACAAAACATTTGGTGGCAATGATTAAGTTGTAGACATGACTCAGAGGGCTGGATGCACACTGGAATCCTGTCTACTGTTTCCTACCACGAGGGCACCTCCAAAATAGAGGAAACCTAGCATGAACAGCTGGAAAAGTGTTACAACACATGTATCCACACCAAAGGCTGCCTTACATCCAAAGACATCAAAATAACCCAAGTGCTAGGCTACAGCAAGCTCTGGGCATTTCTTTCAGCCTCTTCTACTTCAGGCAAGACCTTTACAGTACAATTCTTTGCCATTTAGATAGCTAAAGGTGCGCACATACAAAGCTTTATAGTTCCTTTCAAAGCTTTCTGTGCATCAGAAGGGCATGTCAGGAACAATTAAGAGTTCAGTGCACTGTGGCTCCTGGCTCAGGAGCGAATGCAGCTGCTCTCGCCCCTCTGCCATGCACAGGTGTCCTGGGATTACCATCATGCAAATGAGATGAGCAACTGTGCTTCCCACAGGTTGAACTTAAATAAACAAACAAACAGAAGCTGAACACAGCTATTCCTACACACTGTCTTAAGCAGTGGTCGGAATCCTATGAGTTCATTAGCTTCCCTCTCTTGTGCTGCATGGATAGTCCATAATGCCTGGAAAGGTAATTTGCTCAGTGTGGATACATATTTGGGGAGGGGGGTAGCAGATTTTTTTGTTCCTTTTTCTTTCCTACTTGGAAAAGCTTTCAAGCCCTCTGTATGTTTGGCATATTTCCCTGGTGTCCCTCTGTGTGTTTGACCCACTTCCCTGGTGTCCCTTCCCTTTGCTGCTAATGCGTGTATCTCCACATAAATGCTTCATTCCTAGAGACTC
This sequence comes from Mystacornis crossleyi, assembly GCA_013400655.1. Lineage (NCBI taxonomy): Eukaryota > Metazoa > Chordata > Aves > Passeriformes > Timaliidae > Mystacornis > Mystacornis crossleyi. The sequence goes on along the minus strand of VYZQ01054888.1, from coordinate 44,795 downwards.
ACTCTGTATTTCCTCTCCTCTTCGAATTTGTCCTCAAATCTCCTGATCTTTTTCTTCAGCCCCTGAATCCTCCGGGTGAGCTGTGCAGGGGTAAGGTCTTCTCTGTCATCTTCGTAAGATCCTAAAGACGAACTCCGTCTCCTACCAAGGGCAGAGATTGCAGGAAGAGCTTATCCAAACAGCCACAGTACATCTTGATCCAAGAGCAGGCCACTTACACTTTGTGTAAACAAAGGCAAAGCCCACAAAAGTGAGAATTCTGTGTTGCTACTGTGCAGTGACAGAGAGCAAAAGATGCTCTAACAGCCTCTTTCAGCAACAGCAAGTCCCTAGCTATTAATGCACAAACCCAGAAAGTATTAACTACGGTGAACCTTTACAAAAACGTCAGTTTCCTGTGAGTAGGGACAGAAACCCAATGCGGCACAGCTGATCCAAAGAGATGCTGCTTGATGCAACAGTGCAAACCCTTTGCAGCTAGATGTGAAAAGTCAGCACCAGCAAGTCACAACCCACCTCATGAAGGAATGAGAATTGGGAGGAGAAGGAGGCACTTCCGTATCATCCAGGTACTGTTGGCTCTGTCCGTAGGCATAGAAGCGAGGGGACAGCATGGGATCGCTGTCCTCATCCAGAAGCTGGCGAATCAAGCGCCCGGCCTGCGGGGAAAGGCGAGCCTCATCTGAGTCTAAGCCGTCTCGCTGCCATGAGGAGAGAGCAGGGATGGGCTCTGGGAACAGTAAGACAAAGGCGGGTTTTATCGGGTTTGTTTTATACATAAGACAGACTCCAGGTAACTTTCTAATGAACCTTCACCCGCTCGTCCTGGACGGTGACTCTTGTCACCAGGCAATCTCTGGTCACTACTCGCATCTGCCCTGTGTGCAAAGCAATACAAAAAAGCCTGGCCACAGCCGGTAACCTACACAAATATCAGTCATCTCTTAGGTACAACAGAAAACTACCCAAAAGCTGACCAGGAATTACCATGGACTGACACCAAAGGAGGCAATCACCAGCTAGCACTTTGAGGAAAAAAGTTATGCTGGACAGAAAGCATTATTGGCACATGGTATATAGAAGAGGCAATCATATTCCAGAAGGCATTTTTTTTCAGTTTCAGGATGTACAAATGCTGTAAATGAATAGTGTATTAATGGTTCTTCTGTAGGCCCCAGCACTCCAATGCAACCCTATTGCCTGCTATTGGAAATTCAAAGCGTAGGAGTAGGCACAGGTTCTTCTAACCTGCAAGCAAAAGGTGCCTGACATTACCACCTGCTCCATAGGGCGCTTAGCCCACATACTAACAATTATAGTAATATGGTCTGAGTTTCCCCTTTTTCCTTTCTCACGCAATCCTGCTGCTTACAGCATGGTAGAGAAGTGAGGACATCTACAGCCCCCTGGACAACCTAACCAGCTAGAAGTAAAAGCGATGTTGTACAGGGAGGTGGTGGAGTGGGAGAGAAAGGGAAACCCAATTTAGCACTGCTGATTAGCATAACAGAGCCCACGGAAAGCAATCGCCTCAATCTTGTGATCACTCCCTCCAGATGCCATAAGGAGTCCAACATTTTGTGTTCAGATAGTTTACTAAGCTGATTTGCATGCTCCTACTTAAACTGTCTAATCCTGTGGTGCTAAGAGCCAGGCTTTGAACTTATAAATCTAACAAACAGTTCTAGAGTCAAGTAGCAAAACAAAAACCTTATAGAAAGCTCCCAGACCAGTCGCAGAGCTGCGGACTAATTGTTTCCTGTGCCTAGCGTGTCTATTCTTCATTCACAAAGAGAGGGGGCTTTTGAAGTTATCAGTTTATGAATAAAAAGCAATGTTTCCTTTTGCTGAACAAGGTTAATGTTTTCATAGCTCAGAGTGGATTGCATGAGGATTCCCCTGCAGAACCCCTGTGCTGTTTAACATTCCCCCTCTGTACAATTCAGGCAGTGTGAGATCATCACCAGGGCAGCAGTGATGGGCTCAGTGCTGTTTTGCCTGTACACATCTTCAAAAGATGCTCTCCTCCTTTTCCCTTCTTCCTTAGCACACGGATACAAACGGCACGCCTCTGCTTAGAGGCTGGTGCTGCACGCACACTGATGTGCTACTCTGAAAGGGAACACAGGAGGTTTTTGCACAAGCTTTTTGCGTAAGAGCCCCTCGAAGGTGTTCTGGTGGGAGAAGCACGTAGAAGCCTGGCTCACAGAGGCCACTTCCATGGGGTGTGCAAGTCCCGAGTCTATGTAGGCTGTTTTGCCACGGTTTGGAAAGCTTATGCAGCTTGCACTTCCTTCAGTTAATTTCTAAAAAAGAGAGTTTTTCTAAGCACTGTTCAACCTTGGCAATTTCTAATCCCTGAAATATTTTGCATCCACTTCTCTCTCATGATTTTAAGAAAGGTCTCACAAGATCTTTTGTAGCAAAATAAAGGGTAATACAAAAGGGAAAAAATAAGTATGTTTGGCTAGCAGGAATGAGAGTTGAATGAAACGATGCATGACATTCTTCTAGACATCTCTCACTTCTAATTGTTTGAATATCTCTTACCCCCGAACAGAATTTCCTCTTGGAAATTGTTAAATAACACCTCCATGGGATTTACATAGATGGAATAAACTTAGGAAAAATCAGGCATATTTAGCAGTAACTAAATTAAGCTCCTACCACACCAGCTAACAAAGCCATTATTAATCATGCATGATGCATGTGACTTTGTCCAAGGTGGATTAAAAACCAGATAGCATGCAACATTCAGGGAATTGCAGTGGCTCAAAGAGCCTCTGGTCAAACCCCAAAAGACAGCAAAGCACTTTATGTAACCTAATTGACATTGAGGTATGTCTACTTTCTATTTTGTTGATTTCAAAATACTCCCCCAAAACAGAAACTCCCATTCCAAAGGAGAAAGTGTTACAAAGGACAAGAAAAAGAAGTCCTAAAAGGAAAAATCAAATTTTAGACTTGACAGAAGAAATGGCTGCTGTAGAAAATCAGCTTTCTTTAACCCTTGCTCCTGGAAGGCCTGACTCTATGGGTAATTTTGTTTCCCTTGCTGACTGCACATATTTAGAAGACAAAACCTCACCTATACACAAAATGGCTAGACCCCTGAGAGCAACACAGCAATTCATCAAGGAACATATTTAGATAAGTACAATTATGGATTTTATCTACACCAGACCACTAAGTGGACCAGAGCTGCAGTCCAACTGCCTTCTCTCTCCTGCTGGCCAGGTGCCAGGCACCTCAGCTGGAAGCACTGGAATTGCTGGATCACACTAACGCACAGGAACCCACTAAGGGTAAGCTGCTGCTTTTTCTGACAGTGCAAAATCAATTAATTCATCTTTAACAGGATGCATATCTTTTGTTATTCATTTAGCCAAGATAGCTATCAAAGGACTCAGCTTTTTCTGATGGCTGCTAAACTCCTAAACTGAATGGTTCAGTTTTGAAGTATCTGCTGTGAAGTCCAGTTTTAAAGCATCCACTATCATGATTAATGTTGTCACCCTTTTCCCCTTCTGCTAATTGAAGAATAAAATCTCAATAAAGAATGTAAACATTTCATCTTTTCTTTGCCACTGACTTGACAGAGCAGTTACACTTACTCCTCTTCTGTCCGGAACAGATCTCTCCTGTTCAGTGAAAACTCTCAGTGCTCTACTTATCTCCACACTCTTGCCACGTACTACTTTTCCCCTCATTTTCCAGAAAAACAACTTTTCATGGGAAAAAAAAAAGGGGGGGGGGTGCGGGGAAGAGGAAGGGGGAATATTTAGCCACCATGGCTGTACCAGTGCAGAGAAAGGGTGAAATAAATTTTAATGTCTTGGCCAGACTCTCTAGGCATTTCTCTCAGGCATGCCTTTTCTAAGCTGGCACAAAAGCAGCGAACCGTGTGCTGGTATTGAGCCTGCAATCCTTCAGAAGTGCTGCACTCCCTCTCAAAATCCCACAACCAGCTCATCTTTCAACAAAGCTGTCAGCCATCTGCCAGGTGTGGCTCTGCAGAGCTCCACAGGCACACGGAGCATCGCCTATGGCAATACAACCTCTCTTCCAACCTGCTACATACAGGGCTCGAGATTTTAATACACCTGAACCATTAAATGCTTCACACGAGAAGATTTATTGTATCAAACTGGTGTGTTACTGGTGAGCTCCAAGCCATCCTGCTGACAAAACCTGACTTTATCACTACACTGTGTATTTGCCACAGGGTTACTGGGGGCTGCAGGGCCAACAGAGGGGTGTCTATGCACAAATACCACTTGAGGTGCAGCCAGCAAAATGCCACAGGCATCTCCTGTTTCCCTGTCTGCAGCCACACAGCTCGTACGTGCTGCTAACACTGCTTTTATACACATCCATCTGTCAAACAATCAAGGCCAGATCTTAGCTACTGTAAATTGAAGTAGGTCCAGAGGGATTAAAAAGTCTAAACTCATGACAACACCTGAGGTGCTAGTATCAAATGCCACTTGAAAGACTCCAGAAAGACTTCTCATAATGAAATGAATAAAGTAATTTAAAACCCTATCCAAAGCATTCACTAGCTCAGTAACAACCTATTTTCTTTGTCTTATAAATAACTTTATGAAAATATCCTTGTTTGAATACATCAGGAGGCACTCTTCCTATGCAGATCAAAAGAATAGCCCGAATGCAGCATTACCACACCTTTTCACTTAGATGACACATCTCTCAGCTAGCAAGAAAACTTTGTATTTTTCTTATAGCATGTCATAACAATCAAAAATACAATTTTAATACATTGATGCTAGTCAGTAAACAATGCAATTTTTTTTTAATACTTAGTAATAAAAATAGAATGTGCTTCATCACCTTTTGATTTCTTAGGCTATATACACAAACACACTGATCAATCGAAGTCCACAGTGTTGAAAAAAAGAGAACTAAATTCAGCTTCCCTTCTGCTATACTATATGGATTTTTCTGCATTACTTTGGGTTTTTTTCCACAGGAAAGTATCACTTAAGTCAGTGTTAAAACTTTTTGTAGATCAGCTTCACCCTCAGGGTCTCAAGCTGCAATACTTGGAACTCAAATTGTGTTCTTAACTTCTGCTTTTTTATTTTTGTTTTTTAAGCTTGACAAAAAATGCCTGCTGATTGTTTCATAAGTGGTTGTTACTGCAAACTCTGCTTGAAATCTCAGCTACAGAACTTTTTTAAAGTGTCAGTAATTGGGTGACATCAGCAATCACACATCATATTGATTTAGTGAACTGCCTGCTCAGCCCAATCTGCTGACAGGGCCAGCCGCTGCTATGGAGAGCAACATATTTCCAGATTTTCCTTGAGGACAGGATAGCAAGTTCTGGGCTTGAATTAGAAACATTTGGTGAGAAATCTGCACAATAGTGCTGGACTGTGAGAGAACACTCTGTTCTCCTCAGTCACTGCTGATTCAAACGTAATCCACAACAATTACAAACCTTAGCTGTGGAAGCAGCTCTGAACACGCCTGTTCCCAAAGCCATCTCAGCTGGCACTCACTGACCAGCTGAGCAGGCAAACCCAGCAGTCAGATGTGACATCCCAGTTCACAGGGACAGCTTGGTCCACACCCAGCATGATAATAAAACTCCCTGATTCGCATCTGTCAAATGCACGCTGGGAAAATACTCCTGGACCACGGGAAATGCACCGAGGCAAGGAGTTCAGCACTTGAATTTTGCTGGGGCACTGCTCATGCCCTGAGTACTGCGTCAGTAGCCTGCTGATTCCTACACAAGCCTCTATACTTAGCAGGTGAGGGGGATGCAGAAGGCAGGCACATGGCAAAGTGAGAGGCTATGCATTGCGGGGACCAGGGAGAAAACGTCTCTGTCCTCCCTCTGCTCAGCTTCAGGTAAAGGGAACACAGCCTGAGGAAGTACAGCAAACCTCTCCTCTTGTGTGCAGATTTGACTGTGGGGTGAACATGACGGGGAAAAAAAATCTGGTAGAAATTACTGCTAGTGTCACATAAAAGGCACAGGGCCCTGCCAGCTCACCTGGCAGCAGTTATCTGAATTCTGTGCCCCTGAATGAGGGTTTTTAAGGCAGATCTGCTCTTTGAACAACAGAGAGCCTGCCTGAGTGACAAATAAAAGCTAGTCAATGGACAAGGTTGTCTTGTGTAATTTTGTGCCCATCGTTCAAGGCTCTTTCCTAACACTTGACTGGAGGCAATGACAGCTACTGCTCAAGGCAAGCCCTCAACCTGTAATTGTTCTCACACATCACTTGTGAAAGTCTCAGCAGCTGCCCTGGTCAGTAGAGGCTCTGTATTTCCTGCAGTATGATATAGAGGACCTTGACCCCAAACATCAGCTCAACTATGTCCTGAAAGAATGGGTAATTTCCCAAGAGATGGACTCACCAAATTTGCTAGAGCAAAGCAATAAACAGCTCAGTGTTAGGGCATTTGAAGGCACAGTCCTTTCTCCTTTTCACTGGGGATGCAAAGAGCTGTGGCATGGATCCTGCAGAAATGTATGAAGGTTTGAGCGACTCGGGTTGGCTCGTAGGGAAAGGGAGGATGTCCTGTTTGCTAGAGGTGTGGATGGGTGGTACACACCTGCCCTGCAGAGCCAGTCTCAACAACAGACTCTGCTGTTAGCTGCGAAAGCAGTCTGAGAGTTGACGTTAAGATATTCCTCTCCCTGGCTGCTGCAAGCTTGATTCCACATCCACAGCTGGGAAAGACTCAGTCTCTCCTTGCTGAGACACAGAAGGCACCATTTTGCTGCTGTTCACCCACACCAACAAAATGGTGATTCTGGAAGGCACGTATTTCAGAAGATCATGTCTCTCTCACACAGACAGCTGATTCTTTTGCAACTGCCCACCTCCCCCTCCTGTGAAATACATGTGAACAGAAGGGAGGAAGGAGGAACCAGAGAGAAGCACAGTCACATGTGCCCGTAATCCTGTCTCATATTTGCAGGGCAAGAAAGCTAGAATCCAAACGTAAGAGCATGCCTACTAAGAGGGAGTTGTACCAAAGAAGCAACTTATTTCGTACAATGGGAGAGCCTCTGGCAGACAGAAAGGAGCTGTGTTCTCCCCTTCATGCATTCATATGACTCCTATTAGTAATGCAGGAAGGAAAAAAAAACCCCAGTCATTATGTCCAAAGGTTCACAGGAGGGCTGAAGTCACACATCAGCTCTGAGAACGCAGACGTGCTCACCCTGTCTTGAGACCCTGCAGGGCTCTGCTAATTGGCACCTCAGTAAACGTGGAGCAGCCAGGGCCGCCTGGGAGCCCTTCCGTGGCGCTTTGATCAGCCGTGCTGCATGTGTGGTGATTCCACCCAGGGGATCCCCACCTAACAAGCAAATGGAAAAATTCCCTCCTGTGCACGGTGACTGCTTGCCTGGCTGAATCAAAGGCAGCCATGGCTGCGGGTTTTCTTTACTCATGCCTGAAGTGTCATAACTACTCCCCTCCTAGAGGGAAAGGCAAAACACACTAGGTCACGTACGCTGTGAAGGCAGGAGCAGAGAACTTCCCTTCTTAGTGTTCCTCAGAGACTGTTATTTTAGAGCTATTAGTTAGTTGCACGTTTTCCCTCTCTTGCTTTATTACAACACCACACTTGTGTTTTCCTGCTTCTTCTCTGTCAAAACCCATCTTTCACTCCTAAAGCATAAACCAACAGAAGAATTCTGGCTTGTACACAGACACATACTCTGTAACTAGTAAAGGGTTTGATCCCAAAACTGCTGGACACCTTCATTTCATCTCAATCTCAACTGAAATTCAGGCTCACGGCACCCAGAGTTTGCCCAGATTCCCACTCTTACAGGAGTTCGTGCAAATAGCCAACCAAGCGTGCACTCTGGAGAGGAGAGCTAAGAAATACTATTAAAGCAATTTAAATGACATACAATCAATTTAACACTGCCATTTGAGCTGGTGATCAGAATTCCTTCACAGCATACACAAGAAAAAAGCTGTTTGTAAGACGAAGTAACAGATAAACAGCATTTTCAACCAGCTGTGCTTTTCAGGTCTGAATCCTTATTTCCAAACAGTGATTGAAGAAGACAAGTTCTTTTTTAGACTGTGAAATACCCAGTTGCTTTGACATTTAAGGCAGTCTAGCTTAATTACTCAATGACTTGCCACTAAGAAAGAAGGTATCTCAAAACATTTAGGGACTTAATAGTGCTAAACAGAATGAGAAAGTAACTTCAAGAAGACAACATTTAATTTTCTCCCTCCAAGTGACAATTAGAGCAAGTACCAAATTCAGTATTTGCTTCCAGTTTCTCCAAACTTTCAGTTCCATATTCAGGACAAAGTTGCTTTTCTATTGTTTTTAGCAAGAGAACACATTCACATGAAGATACACCGAGCCCACTCAGGTTTCCCTCTCTCATTTGACTCACACAACCAGCCATCACACAATCCTACCTTCCCAGTTGTTGTCATCACATAGCGATGTTAAATCCAGCCGAGGCACTTCAGATACAAAGCTGTTTTCCTGATCATCAGCATCTTGATTTCTCTGCAACTTGTTTTCAGGCATGCTTGGATGTTCTTGAATCTTCATACCTGAAGTCAGCTATATTCCCATACACCCAAAGAAGTGAGAGAGAAGGGGAAAAAAAACAAAACAAACAAACAAACGTTTCAGCATGCAGAAGGGGGGAAAAAAACCCCTGCGGTCACAGTAGCAGTAAGCTCATGCCTTTAGCTAAAAAGATCCAAACAGACCCTGATGTTTGCAGCTCCAAATCCAAATCCCTTGCTCGGTGACCCCTATGTACTAATTGCTCACTCACACCAGTAAAAACATCCGTCCATCTGCCTTCCTTGAATTTTTCTTTCTTTAGAAAGCTTCTGCAAGTTCCCGAGACTGCCTGCCCTGACAACTGCATGCAGCTGAGAAAGCCTCCAGTAGTGGATTGGGATGAAATGGGAGGGAGGGAAGCAGGGAGGCAGGGAGAAAGGGAGAGGGAGGGGATGGCTGCGTACACTTCCTACAGGAGTGCAACTCCTTCAAGCAACAACAAAAACGCTGCTGCTGCTGCTGCTGCTGCGAGGCTGTAGCAATATGGTGCCTTCTAAAAAGCAGGCACCAGAGCTCCTGAGGCAGCAGCCGCAGCCAGCCAGCAGTGCAGGCTACGTACATGAATGCTCTCATGCAGGCTGTGCTGGCTCAGATCAATTAGTGCCAGCTAAGCTGTGCTGGCTGCACATTCCCCGATTTCCTGTGGTTGTTTTCTAGCTGGGCGTGGGGAGAGCAGAACTATTTATGGAGGAGCTCTGGGTATTAAAGCGGTGTTGCGCAAATCCAAACGGCAGTAGGGTTTGGCATCTCAGCTGGAAGCAGTGTGGACTCTGGGAAAACGCCAAAAAATTCACACAAGCATCCAGTGACTTCAGAGCAAAAAAAAAATCAAAAAAAGCAGAATTCTGTCAAGTAAATGATTCATCACAGCTAGTACTACCTAGAAGCAAGTGCTGTTTGTCTCAGCACCGTTCCCCCCTGCACATACCACACGTTGTGTGCATTTATGCAGAAATCCCTGCCATTCCCACAATCCAGAGACACAGTGCGCGTGCCTGTGACAGCGCCTGATGAGATGAACACTTCTGTCACTCCAAAATAAATTAGCTGTAATGCCTCACAGAGGGCAGTAGGGAAAAGGAAGTGTAATGCACGTACATAAACACGTAGTGCGATATGTATAAACCCACCAACAAACACAGAGCTAGCTGAATAGACAGGATTATGTTACTACATAAAACTATTTGGATTTGTTAAGAACAGCTTAGGCATAATTCTCTCAAAGATAGTTCAGTGGGCAGTCAGCATGCAGATTTTCCCTCTGCAGGTATTTTGAAAATCTAGTAAACAATCTGCGTATTCCGATATGGGAAGAAAATGGGCCAAAAGAAAATAACCAGTATTTCTGGACCTATTTTCTTTGTGAATCCAGAAGCATGGCCCAACACTTCAATATCCTTAGTACACGCCACTAAGGCACATTTATTTTTTTTCATCTGCAGAAAGAAGATGAAAATGCTTGTGTTTGGTGCATTTTTTCCCTTTTAAGCAGAGAAAAACAAGTAACTTTCATGAAGAGGGAAAAAAGTTGCCCAGTAGACAAATCATATGAATAAATGTTTTTATCTGGATTCAATTCCATCAATCCCTGCAATTGAACAGGGTGCTAAATAATCTCATCTAGGCTTCCTTTCCCACAAAAGGTTGGATCAGGTGATCTTTTGAGGTCCCTTTCAACCTGGGCTGTTCTACAGTTCTAAAAACCTGGGTGATGAATACCCTGGTATTTGTAAAGAGAGTTCCACATTGTATTTGTGTAAGGTGTGTATTTCCTGTTCGTTTCAATAAATGGCCTTTTTGAAACATTATAACAAAATGAAACACTAGATGACAGCCTGCCAAGCACTAATAACTCGTGCAGCCTGACGCTAAATCTGATTACAAATGTGTTTATTGTGAGAGCTGTACATGGAAAAATGCTAATTCACCGTGCAATATCTTTTAAGCTGCTTCCAGGTTGGGAGGACTTAAATATTTCTCTAAGGTCCATTGACAAATTTCCTGCCAGGATCTAAATAGTTTGTGTACCTCACAAACAAAGACTGATCAGTGGCCAACTGTACCAGTTGATAAACTGCTTGTAAATTGCCAGCACACTATTTAAAGGTGTTATTTTAAGGCAAGGAAAGAAATAAAGCACTGAGTTTCAAAACAGGTGCTATTTTTAATAACAAAGAAGTGTGACGAGAGAAACATACCTAGATTTTAACAATTTCAAAGGGAGCAACCTGAGAATACCATCTCGTCACCACTACTGATACTAATTAGAGATAAAGGTCTTTCTGTGAAGAGTGTACAATCTCCTGACCTATTATGATGCCTTCTCCAGCCACCTAGAAACAGAGACTAGACAGGAGTAAGGGAATAAAGGTAGGTATTTATTTGAAGGGCCTTCAAGGTACACCCTGGGGAGCCGGAGGCTGCTTCCATAAAATGGACCCCAAGATGGACAGCAGGTCACGAGTTCTTTACACTGTTATAGGTTTGGTCCATTTGCATATCAGCATAAATTCACCAATTAAAACTTTAGTTCTCTTCAATTTCTCCACCTCTCTCCTGGTCCTAGTTTCCACCTTCTGGGCCTCGGACAGCCCGAGTGTCCTTGAATAGCAAGTTCAGAGAAGCTTTGTTGTGTCTATCTAGTCTAAGAGAGCAGCTAACAAGCTACAAGAAACTTCAGAGTTACACACTAAGCAATACAGGATTTGAAAAATAAAGAAGTTAAAACCTAAGGCATCCTTCAAGACTCTTAAAAGGTATCTGTAGCAGATATAAGAGCACTTCCCAGATAGGTTAACATTTCCATTACACATATATGAGAAAGATCTTATCGATGTCTTCTTCCTCCTAAAGTCATTTCAATTGTTGGAAATATTTAAAAGCTGTTTAAAAACAGGCCTGTGCTCTGCCTGCAGCCAGTTACTCTCCTTTCCTTGCTCACTGATGTAGGCGCTAATACAATGAATAAATCATTAGGTGTTCTGAAGAACAACAGTGGTACAAACCCAGGAGACTCAAGAAAGCAGATGTTTAACCTCCTTTGCATAATGCTCCAAACCCATGGAGTGGTAGATAATTCAGTATTCCCATCATTTATTTTCCTTTTTGATTTCCTGATGCCACCAGCTGCCAACCTCTAAGAAAAGAATCAAGTAAGGGAGAAACACTTTGTTTTAGGTATGGATGTGCCACAATTTCTTACTAAACCAAAGGGGCAACAAGTTGATGATGTCGGTAACAGCTAGCAGTCACAGTTCACTGCAGCTATTACATAGATGACCACAAAAAAAAAAAATCTTTGAAGCAGCTACTTGAATTCTGCTTTTTAGAAGCTGCTTCTGCAGCTATGCTTTGCAGGCACCAGTAACTACAGATCTAAGTAGCCTGGGGAATAAGTCAGGTGTTTTCATTCTCCCTACTCCAACAGAGATTCAGCATAAGGAGCAGCTCCAACAGCAAGAAATAAATGGCAGCAAAAAGACTTTTAAGTTCTGATCAGGAAGTTGTGTTCGGTCCAATTGCCTGTGGATTCCAATCAACTCTATATTAAAGGCTTGCTTCCCCGACATCTGATCTTCCATTACAGCCACAAGCAGGAAGCATCCTTAAGCACACCTTAGGAATAGAACCTGATGCAAGAACACAGCCATTCTGCTGCCTTCCTCCTACCTGAGCCATGCCAACACCCCTCTACTCTTGTTGCCACGTTGGAATCTTAAATACTTTTCCCTTATCAAAACCTGGGCACTAGAAATCTGTGTTTTTCATCCTGGAGTTTAGCTGCTTCCAAGGGCAGATTATGAAGGTTACAAAACTACTGAAAATTCATCTGGGGCTTGTGTTTCAAGGTATTTTTACAGCCTCATGGAGACCCAAGTCACCACAACCGGTAGCTATGGCAAATTCTGAATACTTTTCCTAATATCTCCAGACTGGAGATAAGGTGAGAAAGAGGAAAGAGTAAGAAAATCCCCGTCCCTTCCTCAATCTGAATGAGTTGTTTGTTATGAAACGTATGTCTTTAAGCTGCTCTAAGCAAAAGGCTTATAAGGGGCAAGGAATGTAAAATAACTCTGCAGGAATGTAACATTTTCTTGACCTTGTAATTCCTATATAATACAATCTTCTGGGTTAAGATCCTCTCCCGCAGTTAAAATTTTACACTTTAAAACTTTTCCTAAAGCGAAGTTTATTTTAAGATTATGATTTCATATTCAAATGTATCTCCATCAGGCTAATTTAAGAGCTTAGTAGGAGTATTGTGTGGCATGGCAGCAACAGCAGCTTTTCCACGTGCCAAGTGGGTGTGTGAGGAACAAGGTGTTGCAAAATCTAGACTCCGGAAAATACAACAGCTCACGAGCAAGTGCAAGGGATTACTGACCCTGTGGGAGCACAGTAGGAGATCCCCGTAAGCCCAGTCAGAGCAGGGATCAAAGGCAGCCCTCAACACCCTTTGCAAGGGCTACATATTTCAGGGTCCCACAAACTTCGCCAGCTATCACACAGCTTGTCAGAGCTCAGCTGCTAGCAACTTTTTACCTTTCCCACTAGGTGGAAATAATTCCTACCAGAAATGAAGTCTTTCAAAGGCAGTAAATGCATAATGGCTTTTATTTTTAAAAGAAACACAAGAGGAGTCTAATTTAAAAATACTACCAGCCTTCAGTCAACTCCAAACATCCAGAGAAAGCCGACAGTGTCTACAGCTGTTTTACTGTGCCCATTTAAAATGGATGCACAGTGAGGGAGAGGTGCCTCACATAACTCTCCCCAGTATTTTAAATGCTTGGCTCTCTACAGGTGTTTTAAGCAAACCCAAATGAACCAGTGACTGCAATGGGCTTCAACCTAACTCAGCTGGGTTGGGTACACATATAGATACAAATCTTTGATTTGTATAACAGTCAGATGAAAAACACCGTAAAGCCAGTGCAGGAATGTGTGTGTTTGTGTGTGTAAGAGAAACAGAAAGCTGGGGGAAAAACTGTTGCCATCAATGTCACACCTGCCCTCCTGACATCCACCCCAGCCATCGACTCAAAAGAAGCAGGACGTGATCCAGTTTTCTAAGACAAATGGATGGCAGACACCTATGTTCAAAAGCAACAGGCTGCACTAGGAAATGATAAATAAAAGACCAAATAATTTCAGAGAAATCAAGAGAGACCAGCTAATCTTACTACCCTGGCAGATAAGCAGTCAGATGCCCTGTCTGTCATGATTAATAAGGGAACTTCACATCACTTAAACCACAGTGCTGACTTCAGTGATCCTTCCCTTTTCGGCAAGGAGGGATCAAAGGGACTGAAGCAGACACTATCACACTCCCCAATGGTTGAGAGGCTCCCTAAACTATGCAAATAAAAAGCAGAGGTAAGGGACAGAAAAAGTACACGCTAACTCCATTTCTCTCGTGAAAAGAGAACTGTATGCCTAACTACTTGTTTCTACTCAATAAAATGCTTATTTAGAGACCACAAAACTGAAACACAAAAAAACAACAAAAAAAATACCAACCTGAGAATGCCTGAAAAAAACCTCATCGTTTTCACTTTCTTTGCTATAAAAAAAACCAAAAACAAACCAACATATTACAAACACAAAACCAGACTTGTCTTGTAACAAAAACAAGCAGGACTTCTGCACACAAAGGTTTTTCCATTCTTGCACACTCAGTAATTCACACAGTAAATGAAGGGACACTCTGGGCTGCAGCACTTCAAGCTGCTGAACTATGCACTTTTTTGCTTCCTCTCAGAAGCTATTTGACAACAATAATGTCATTTAATTCCAGCGCCCTTAATTCAAACCAATACAACTCTCCCAACAAATAAAACTGTTGAGAGAAATTGTAATCTCAGGTGAGCAGAGTGAGGCTGCACAGCTCTCACAGAAGAGTGAAGCACAAGGGAAAGGGCTGGATTCCCAACCCAGAGGCCAGGCAAGACAGGCCCTGCAGTCCCGTGTGGAGCATGCTGGTTCAGGTGCTTCACAGCTGATTTCTTTTCAAGTCTGCAACATCAGCACCTTCAGTGACATTCCNTAAAAATCACCTTTCTTCAGGTAAAATTTCCATGTCATCAGGTCCTGTTCTGTCTACAGGCTTGGATGAGCTAAAGCTTTCCATACTCTGCAATACAGTAAATATTAAAGCATTAAGATATATATAAGAAACAGATTCAAGCTGCAGGCCATTAAACAGTGCAAATACAGAAATATCCTACAGGACTTCTATGAAAAAGATAACACTCACAGTACTGCCCGCTGCACAAAACAAACCCCACGCTTTATTGCCCATAAACTGCAAGAAAACCCAACTGCTCACTGCTTTGTTTCTTTCATCAGACAACCTCAAAATGTCAAAACAGAGTAATGCTGCATGGTACCCTGCCAGCTCCAATTTTACAGATGGCCTAGGCTTGGGAGTAATTCTTTGGTTTGTGCAACTCCTGTAAGAGGAGTATCAAAATCCACAGCAACCTCTCAGAACTCCTTATGTTCATGTTAGAAAACACTCCACTTCTCAGCCAAACCCTTCCTTAGTTTCTTCTTAAACAGGCATAAGAATGCAAAGAGACTGCACAGATGTAATGCTGGGCTAATATGAATACAGGGCAAGAAATCCAGCTGGTTACAACCACTCGTTCTGAGATTTGTCTTGGCTACCATTAAGAACACTAACACTGTTGAGTATTGTGAGGACAAGCCATGTGGCCACTTCAAGAACAAGTCCAGGAGGCTTTCTACCCTGAGTTTTGGGCAAGGCCCTCTTAAATAGGAGGAACTGGGTTCCTGCCCTGGAAACTATGTGCACAGACTTCTTGGAGCAGTCACAGCCCTCTCTCACCTGCCACACCTCCAGCCCCATAAGGTGACACAGGACCGTCATTCCAGCCTTGCCTAATTCGATTCTTCAAGTCCTACTGGTACCCTGGCTACCACGTCCCTGAAATGCAGTTACAAGCTTCCAATGCTTTGTGGTTGGTTTGCTCGGGAGTCTAAGTGGAACTGACAGCTTTTCCACCGCTGACTTGTGCTTTTGAGCCAGATGCAATCAGACAGCTAAGAGGAAAGCTTCCACACACTGTCCTACATACTCTTTCAGGCTTTGGAAAAAAAGGAATGCTCAGAAAAGGGTGTTTAAGGAGAGACAACATCACAAACTTGTTTACATGACAAAGGCCTATTAGTAAATGCTAAGGTGCAAGTTATGTTATATTCCAAGTAGGTAGTCTAATTGGGGTTATTATTCGATGTGTAAAGGTGTAGCCAAAAGAAAGCTAAACCACCACATATCCTTCTGGCACTCTCTGAAATGCAAGTACGTAATAAGCATACTCATTAAAACTTAAAAAGCAGCTTCTGCTCTTCCAAAACAATAGCACCATGCCGTCTGCAAGATGTTACACAATGATACTTGCAGTTGATCATCCCACTGTGACATTTCCTATAGCGGAGCAAGCAGGAACCACACTGATGGTCATCTTGATCAAACTGCTTTTAATACAAGATTCGTTCATTTTACATTCCTGTCAGCCTTTGCCCTTCAAGAGATCCAAAAGTGATGGGCAGGGCCAAGTCCAGTAGACACAGCTAAGTTTGAGGACATTTCTTCTGGGCACATTTGAAGACTTCATGAATGTTTTTCAGGTCCACAACAAAAGTGAACACTTCCGTCAGTACTTCCTTTCCTAAATCCTGAGAAAAATTCTCATTTACACTGAAACTGCTTTACACTCCACAGGCACAGAGAAAAGGTGCTGAAAAGATCATAAGCACTAGACCTTTGCCTATCTTACAGTGCATTGCTACAAGGAAAGACAGAAGTGTGAATGTGTCTATCTCACTCTGCTTTCATGAAGTATCACATGAATACTGAGCACTAAATTTAAGTTACTAAATTGAGCGCAGCGTACAATTTTTGGCATCTTGCCTTCTTTTTTATCATAAAGAAAAGCAAATCCACCTCTCTCTAGAATCTCTGCACAGGGTAAGAACATCTCAGATCATTGCAATTTTGTGATCTAAACGAGTCCAAACACAGTGTCACATTGAGAACTTGCTTTCAGCAGGCTCTAAAACTTAATCAAGCACAACTGAAGGAAATGCCCTACAGCTCAGGACAGTGTTTTCACACAGCTCTTGCTGTTCCTGTTAACCATGCAATTCACGGTTGGTGCAGGCACAGCGCCTCTGACACAGCATGCAGACCCTGCGCTGAAGCACAGGGCACTTTCTCAGCTGCTGACACCCCAATCAGCGTTTGCTGCGGCTGAGAGGGAAGGAGGGTGCACCAGTTTTATTCTACAGCTTGCAGAAGTTGGCCAACTGTCTTCTACTGTGAAGGTCACACAAGAATATGCTGAGGAAGTTCTGCAGTATTCCAGATTTTTACAATGTTATAACAAAGTCACTGATGTCGTCAGTAGAAGGTGGATAGAGGGATCACCTTTTGGACCAGCACACTTCAAAGTGCTTTCTAAATTGCAAACACCACAGTAAAACACAGGGTTTAGGGAAAAGGCATAAAACACCTTTGCCATCTCATTATCAAGTAGTCACTTGAAATCTAGTTTCAGAACTTAGCAAGAATAAAAAAATAAACTTGACTTGAACATGAGAACCTACATCTAAGGTTCCACACTCCTTGCAAGGCTTTTGAAAGACTGGGAAAAAGACTTATTTCCTTCTATGCTTTGCAAAATACTTCACTGAATTCAAAATAAAAACCAAAAGGTTGTAGAAAGAGAAAATGACCATACATGGATAAAAAGGACCATAGCAGAAATATGGCTTCTCAGTTGTCTCATCACAAGGGTTACAGGTGTGGGATCCAGTGTTTCCCATAGTCCAAAACAGGCACTTAAGTCTGTACTGCAGGCAAAAACGGCTACCTAAAGGAACCAGATGCGCACTAAAAAAAGAGTTTTCCCCATCCTAGTAACAGCCATCAAATAGTACAGCGTGCTGGCTTACCACAGGACTGTCCTGGTTGTCATTAAGCTCTGAAAGCTTAGTGCTGGATTTCTGCCGTTTTGATTTATTCCTTTCACTAAGGTATCCAGAGCTGGGGTCTTGTAATTTTTCTACGTCTTGAGCAGCTAGAATACAATCTTCAAGACTGCTGAATCCAGAAGGAATGTTTTCTTTGTTGACAACTTCCCTAAAAAGAAAAGCGACATTACAACAAAAGGTTGTTTAAAACACTCTTTTGCTACATTTATGGTAGCAGTAGAGAACTATATCATGCTGACTGGTGCGGTTCTGGCAACATCATCCATTCCCTATGAAACCAGTATCTCTGGTTCTTCCCAATGCAGCCAAAAACACACACTGTGCAATGCTAAATCCCACTGAGGAGCAAAAGCCAAGTGTATACACCTCAGGTGAGAAAGCTGTGAGGATCAATGTTTGGGATTTGATTCACTTCCCACTAAACCCAACACGCAGAAGCCTTCACACGGAAGCTGGACTAGCCCCTGGCTGCCTGTGGCATTTTTATAGAGAGTATGAAGCATATTTTCCTTTGAGACACGTGCCTTTAATTTAGAAAAGTGATTCATAGCTGCGGTCCGAGGATCTCCTTTGGTGCATGACACCGCATAACTGGCCCTCTTACTCATAACTCTCCAATGCAAGAGCAGGACTGTGTTGCTTTAGCCAAATGCTTGATTTCTATTTGGGAATTACACAAAACATAAAAGGGAATGTATCTCTGCGATGGCAACACAACTACTAGGACAGAGGACTGTTCTGCTATGTTGGGAAGTGAATGGGACAGCCAGCCCTAAGCCATCACGTCACGCACTCGCTGGGACTCTCTGGGGTTGCAGGGCTTGTGCACGTTTACCAGAAACCTGGCATATGGCTTATCTCGCCCTGTTGGGTTCCTCAGCAGGCAGTTTTCCATTTACCACTTGTTTAGTAGTCTTCCCTTTACTTTGTCCAACAGTGAAGATGCACATATATATCACTACACTGTGGGAAGAGGAGAAACACGAGGTGTCTCATTACCCTGCCAGAGGCTAAAGGCAGCTTTCTTACACTCGACAGTGAAACTGGAACATTTGCTAACTCTCTGTGTGGCTGTCTTACACAGTGCTGTGCAACTCCAAAGCCTGCGTTCAGGAACAGCAGGAGAATTCATCTAGACGTGACTGGTGTGATAAGAAACCAGTTAGTCTGCAGTATCTGGACAGTGTCAGCATGGCAAGTATTCAGAACAAAAACTAAACTAGAAGGTTCCAGTGACTTCCTAGATCACAGATCTCTAGGTTTTGTTGGCAGAAAAGAGATACAAAGAGGTATGATAAATCTCTGACTAAACATCTAAGATAACACATTTTGCCTTTGTGAAAGTTTTTACAAACCCCTCACCAGACCAATTACACATACAGAGCCTGTAGATGGTGTAATCTTCAGAGCCTGGGAGTTCACCTATGTGATTTTGTGATAAACACTCTTCCTGCCTGTAGTCCCATTTTGTGACATTACAAATCCATCACAAGGCAAGGAGATGAAGTCACTGACAATCCAAACAACAGCAGAAAGACATTTTCAAAGAAATTCTCAATTTGGATAATTTACCCAGAGAAATCCCAGCAATCTGACCTAAGGGAATCAGGGAAAGCAATTTGGTCCACAGCCAGCATTCAAAACTTCCAATGTGCTTTAAATCCTTGGCTCCGGCTTTCTGGACTGAGCCTGTGTAACTGTGTCAATCAAATCTAGAGGCAGCTCTGTAACACAAGGTTGAAGAAAAGCCCTGCAGTACTATATGCTTCCAAACACGTACACTAGCCAGTCTCTGACCTACTTACCTGAGAAGCCTGTCAGCAGGGCTACTTAACAAGAAAAACTGCTTTAGAGCTGCTGCCAGATACTTTGGTGACTTGCAAGTGCCACTTTCCCAGGCCACCTTTACAGGGTATTTTGATTCACTATGAAAATGGCACTCTTTTTTTTTTTTTAACTATATATTTTTTGTACAACAGTAGCATTGACACATTTTGGGAAATACCACAGATGCAATATTAGCACAACGTATCAATGGCTGTGCACCTGCATAAAAGCAGCTTCATACAGGAAGGTACAGATCCAAGAGAATTAGGGGGAATTCAGCACCCAGGAAACAGCAACAGGAGACTAGATGTTTATTTTGGAATTAACTTCAAATCCTAGCAATCCAATCCTACAGTGAGGCATACACATTCTTTACCAAAACTAGTGCTGAGTTACAGATAGACAGATGGGTAAGCACTGATTAGAGCATGGCCTTGCAAAGTCTGTAGTTACAGTTTCCCAAATACAGCTACGCCTTGTGTAACAAGTTTGTTAAGGCTGTGGTGGTAATACGTATGTACCACACAATATATGTCCCAACTAGAGGAGTATGAATAGAGAAATAGGTATTATCTTTACTCTTTGACAGACATTTAATGAAATTCACCACTGAATCGTGTTTAAACTTTGCGTAATAGGCTACATAAAAAAATCTTAAATTCTGATTAATCAAAAGGAAGATTTTTCTGATTTCAGCCAAACTCCCAAGTCTCCTGACTAAACCCAAACACAAGTTGTGCCTCCACACACAAAAGAGGAACTTAACCTCGTTTTTGAAGACATTCTGAATTCAGAAAAGC
>VYZQ01054888.1:4199-20798 GCA_013400655.1 Mystacornis crossleyi | reverse complement strand
CAGAAACCTGGCATATGGCTTATCTCGCCCTGTTGGGTTCCTCAGCAGGCAGTTTTCCATTTACCACTTGTTTAGTAGTCTTCCCTTTACTTTGTCCAACAGTGAAGATGCACATATATATCACTACACTGTGGGAAGAGGAGAAACACGAGGTGTCTCATTACCCTGCCAGAGGCTAAAGGCAGCTTTCTTACACTCGACAGTGAAACTGGAACATTTGCTAACTCTCTGTGTGGCTGTCTTACACAGTGCTGTGCAACTCCAAAGCCTGCGTTCAGGAACAGCAGGAGAATTCATCTAGACGTGACTGGTGTGATAAGAAACCAGTTAGTCTGCAGTATCTGGACAGTGTCAGCATGGCAAGTATTCAGAACAAAAACTAAACTAGAAGGTTCCAGTGACTTCCTAGATCACAGATCTCTAGGTTTTGTTGGCAGAAAAGAGATACAAAGAGGTATGATAAATCTCTGACTAAACATCTAAGATAACACATTTTGCCTTTGTGAAAGTTTTTACAAACCCCTCACCAGACCAATTACACATACAGAGCCTGTAGATGGTGTAATCTTCAGAGCCTGGGAGTTCACCTATGTGATTTTGTGATAAACACTCTTCCTGCCTGTAGTCCCATTTTGTGACATTACAAATCCATCACAAGGCAAGGAGATGAAGTCACTGACAATCCAA
This sequence comes from Mystacornis crossleyi, assembly GCA_013400655.1. Classification (NCBI taxonomy): domain Eukaryota; kingdom Metazoa; phylum Chordata; class Aves; order Passeriformes; family Timaliidae; genus Mystacornis; species Mystacornis crossleyi. The sequence continues at coordinate 20,111 of VYZQ01054888.1, read as the reverse complement.
ACAACAGCAGAAAGACATTTTCAAAGAAATTCTCAATTTGGATAATTTACCCAGAGAAATCCCAGCAATCTGACCTAAGGGAATCAGGGAAAGCAATTTGGTCCACAGCCAGCATTCAAAACTTCCAATGTGCTTTAAATCCTTGGCTCCGGCTTTCTGGACTGAGCCTGTGTAACTGTGTCAATCAAATCTAGAGGCAGCTCTGTAACACAAGGTTGAAGAAAAGCCCTGCAGTACTATATGCTTCCAAACACGTACAATAGCCAGTCTCTGACCTACTTACCTGAGCAGACTGTCAGCANTCAGCAGGGCTACTTAACAAGAAAAACTGCTTTAGAGCTGCTGCCAGATACTTTGGTGACTTTGAAGTGCCACTTTCCCAGGCCACCTTTACAGGGTATTTTGATTCACTATGAAAATGGCACTCTTTTTTTTTTTTTAACTATATATTTTTTGTACAACAGTAGCATTGACACATTTTGGGAAATACCACAGATGCAATATTAGCACAACGTATCAATGGCTGTGCACCTGCATAAAAGCAGCTTCATACAGGAAGGTACAGATCCAAGAGAATTAGGGGGAATTCAGCACCCAGGAAACAGCAACAGGAGACTAGATGTTTATTTTGGAATTAACTTCAAATCCTAGCAATCCAATCCTACAGTGAGGCATACACATTCTTTACCAAAACTAGTGCTGAGTTACAGATAGACAGATGGGTAAGCACTGATTAGAGCATGGCCTTGCAAAGTCTGTAGTTACAGTTTCCCAAATACAGCTACGCCTTGTGTAACAAGTTTGTTAAGGCTGTGGTGGTAATACGTATGTACCACACAATATATGTCCCAACTAGAGGAGTATGAATAGAGAAATAGGTATTATCTTTACTCTTTGACAGACATTTAATGAAATTCACCACTGAATCGTGTTTAAACTTTGCGTAATAGGCTACATAAAAAAATCTTAAATTCTGATTAATCAAAAGGAAGATTTTTCTGATTTCAGCCAAACTCCCAAGTCTCCTGACTAAACCCAAACACAAGTTGTGCCTCCACACACAAAAGAGGAACTTAACCTCGTTTTTGAAGACATTCTGAATTCAGAAAAGCAGCTGAGCCCAATGTTTTTATCTAAAAAAAGTGACAGGCAGCAGAGCCAACTGCTTGGGAATTTCCACTAACGCATCAAATACTGTAAGAAACCAATTCCAAATACTGTAACTAAAAACCTGACTAGGGGGCATAACCTCCCTAGATTCTTATCATGCTTTGCCCCAGGCCACGATCTCTGGTAAACTCTGAATTTCCCAGCTCTAACTGATGCAGTGGAGCTGTGCACAGGCACTGCAGTCTGCTTTGCACTTTCAACTCCGGGCAAAAGGTCAGTGCCTTTCATAACAGAACGTAGCATTGCCTTGATAAGAAGACATGACTGGGGTAGACTTAAATATACTTTTCCAAAACAAAGAAATCAGTCTCATACATGTCTCTGTTTCTCCGGGCTTCCTCCTGCTCTTTGTGGTGTCGCCTCCTCTGCCTGGCAGACACATTAGAAGAGGCTGAAGATGTCCTGGATTCAGAGTCCTCTGAACTCTGGCCGCCTGAGCCATGAACATCAAAGAGATGCTGCTCCACGGCTGAGCGGATTGTCTTCTCTAAATACCTGTCAAGCCGAAAAATAAGGTCAATTGAGCTCAAAGACTTTGTGGAGCTCCCTCTCTGCAGCAATAAATAAAACAAGGGTATCTGTGGGTTATGTTTCCTTGGGATGGCAAAGCAGCACAAAATGTTCTAGCGCTATGACACAGGCAAAGAGCAAAGCCAAAATCTTCAAATACCCTCTAGTTCAAGTCCCTCAGACTAGCTGAGCCTTCCCAATTAATATTGCTCTTTTTATTTCTAGGGATGTCTGAAATTTCAGTAAAACAGCTGATTTTACTTACTGCAGCTACAGACATTGGTGCCTAACTTTCATCCTCCACCTAGGAGTCCCTGCTCTGACAAAACTGCATTTGATACCCAGCCATGCTGACAGTGCTCAAGTCTGTTGCACAACACCAGCTCGGTAAGGCAATGGATCACCTGCAAGAAGATGATTCACTGCTGTCTCACAGAGGGATCACAACACGCAAACAGTAGCTCACTACTAACTCCTCTCGTGCACTGTGACCAAGCACGGGTTTTGTTCGGCGTTCATGCTGTTTTCACACATTCTTGGGCCACATTCTTGTGTCTCCACAGCCGCCCTGACAGTGCTGTGAGACCACCCTCACACCCACTGGCAGTAAGAGGGCTTCCACACAAGCCACCACAAGGGAGCCCCTGCAGGTCCATCAGTTAAAGATGTAGGACTACTTGGACTTTCAACACAACCAAATCTTCATTTTGGTACTGCCATTCTCTTGTAATATTCCTTTCCTTCCTTCATCAGAGGAAGCTTTTATGGGGAAATAACTTTTTTATTTAAAAGAGATCATACAGAATTACAGAATTTTTGTATACATCCCCATCCTGTCTCTGTTTCTTGCAACGCTTTAAGCAGACTGGTTCTTCAAGCATGTCCAAAGTCCATGTATAGCTTCTACTGTTTTTTCCATAATTAAAATGTTATTTCAGGATCTGCTGGTTAATTTTCAACTGAGTAGCTACAGTATGGGAAGCTGTGCTTGGGCTGGCTTCTCCTTTACAAAACCTGTGCTAAGTTGCTGTACTTGAAAGCCCGCTGAGACCGCAGTTCCTGGAAAAGTCAGACGACCTTAGCAACTGCAAAATCCCACATGGTTTAACCAGGCAAGTATGTCTGTATTTCACTATTGACAAAGATCAGTTCTGCAAACCCATCAGCCACTGGGAATTTCCAGCTCCAGCAAAGCCAACTCATTTTAGCTCTGCTCCTCCCAGTTACAGCAGTGGGGTCAAGTCACATCCTCTGCTGGGTTGCAACAGGGAGCAAACAAGAGCAAGAAGATGACACAGAGCAAAGAGCTTCTCCAAATATGCAAATTCTGCCTAAGCAAAACATCTCAGGCACAGCGAGCTAAGAACCAAGGGCCTGAGAAGTTTTCAGAAGGAAGTGATTTATTATCATTGCAGATGAATTGCTTTGGGAAACACTGCCTGCTTTTTATTTATGTAAGAATAACTCTTAAAGAGAAATCAAAGAATAACCCACAATACTTTAAAAAGCTCCAAGAAAGATAGCTACAGAATTGTAAAAGACACTTACTCTCCTGTAGCAGGAATGTTGCTACTGACTTGCGATACGTGGGCACTGTATTAAAAAAAAAAAGAGAAGAAAGTTAGATCTTATTATCAAAATAAGGTCTTAAAACCTCTTGCTCTTTGCTGTGCTGAGATTTAAAGGTCTGAGCTGTGTCAACAGCAATTGCGTACACATGCCACAGGTTTTCCCCTTAAGGAATTTTCACTCCCACTGTGACGTGGCACATTTTGACAAGTCAATATCCTCAACAATTAATTTTCCTGTCATTTTCATGCAATAAGTAAAGGTTTAACAGCAAGTATTTCAACCTCAACATCTTACAGATTTTTTGTTTTCTTCTGGGCTTTCTGCTGCTGCTGTTTTAGCCTCATCACAAAAGTCTTTGCCTTTTGAAGCTGACTTGAAAATGTATACACTTAATATTTAACTGCTCTCTCTGTTTAACTATTCTCTCTTTGAATATGCTCAAAGAACATATTCATATTCTTTGCTTCACATTTTAAATAATAAAATCTATGCACTCTTCTCTCCCTTTTACCTCAGTCTGTTATCAGGCTCAGGAAGAGCTGACACAAATGTAGGTGTTATCACTTGCTGTTCAAAGCCCTTCTGAACAAGCTGACCTGGCACAGGTGTCCCTGCTTTCTTCCCTCTGCCAAGCTGAGTCCCATCCTGCCCCTTTTTCAGCCACTGACTCAGCTGACTCGGCCTTGCAGATAAGGTGACACTGCCTATTCACCCCTCCTGTGACCTCCCTTAAGTCAAATAAGCTACAGGCCTAGGGGTTTCATTTCATATTATCGCTGTATCAGGAGAGCACAACCGGCAGATAAATCCCAGTAAAATGTGGTCAGGGTACAAAAGCCAGGCTGGATGCAAGATGTGCTTCCTGCCAAAACAGCCATTCATTGCTTTCAGTCTTTACCAGTTTCTCTTAAATAGTTTCACTGCAGAACCGTCACCAGCTGATTTGCCTTCACTACCCAAAGGTTTCCTCTCTGCCTCCCCTGAATACTCTGCACTTCACTGTTTGGGGCCAGAGCTATCTAAGAAGCTGCAGCACTCTCAGATAACCACTCCATGGCTTTACGGGGTTTGATTGGCACTTGGGTAGCAGGCAGGCAGCAGAGGATGAGAGGGGTAAATGAGGGGTCACTACAGCTAACTTAACAAAACCAACAAACCAGCGTGACTCCGTGACTCCCGTGTAGCGAGTTACAAACCCCACAAACACCCAGCTGCAAATTACACTCGCAGTGTGCTTCAGGCTGAGCCAGTGTGTTCACCTGGGCTCTAACCACATCCTTGCCAGTCCCAGCTTCACTCAGTGCTACTCTCCAGTCCCAGCACAGGTCACCGGAGTGGGAGCACACCAGGAAAGCAGTCTTGGACTTGCCAGTATGTCCCACATTCCCTGCACAGGACCTGAGCAGTTGTGTCATTCAGATAATTTCATGAAGACATACAAACAACTATTACTGTACCTATTATTACAGATAAAATATCTGCGTACAGGAAACAAAATCTGCAAGATCACTCTCTTCCCACATCTACCATCTTGGCTATTAACTACAGGGAGGCTTTGGAATTTGAAGTGCGCACTTCGAGCACCCTACTTGCTTTCCTGTTTGCTTACAGGAACTATGTGGCCTCTTCCCAGCCCAAAACTATTCTTTAAGACCTGGTCTCCCATGGCAGACGTATTAGCAAGTAAGGTGCTAGTGTGGTAGGCTAACCCACATTATAAGATACAATTCATGTGCTTGCTACAGCTCCTACACCCAGGGGAGTAGGCTAATACTGTACCACCTTTTTATAATATTTACATGCACGCCAAACTGAGTTGTCTTTCATATCACACTTTTCTTCTATGTTTTCATGCCAGGAAAGTGGTGGTAGAGAGAAAGAAGGGATTGTTTGGATTTTAGCTTTTTAAAAACATCCCTAGGATGTAGCTTTACCCACCAATAAAAAAATTTTTAACACCCCAGTATATTCTGTAGTTGTCTAATTCACAGTTAACTGTGTGCTTTACTAACACCAATTCAGTTTTAAGTACATTAACCCGAATAATTTGTAATGATGCTTAACAATTAATTTACTGTATCCAGAAAAGCCCTATTCAGACAATACAGATGCTGTAAGAAAGACAGTAGCATCGTGATTTTCAAACTACTGACAAATAACAAGGAAGTAAGTATACATTACATGCCAGCTGAGTGGATGACTACAAAAGGAACCTTTGACATTCTGATTTTATTGTACTGAATCCAAGTTTATCCTTAGCTCTGTGGTAACTTAATGCTCTTTTATTAGCCCCCTCTCAATAAGACAGATTTTAAATCAGAGTTTTTCTAAATACACTAACCTCCTTTCAATTCCACAGTTGGTAACTTTTCTGGCTATTTCATTTTGAATGCATTGCTAAATTGTTTTACTTACTCTCCACCGACCTTTCTTACACCAAGGAAGTTCACATCCAAAACAAATGGTGGAGGGGAGAGAGTTACACAGTGGTTTTAGGATTCGAGCCTGCTGCAGGACAGAACAGGAGGTGCATGAGCACGTTTGCAAACCCAGGCAAAGACACCACCCTGTGAGGATTTCAGAGCCCAGAAAAGAAACCTGGCAGGCAGGGTGTATCCTGCGGGGTTTTCCAAACTTCTTGGGTGGCAGAAGTCGCTCTGCTGTTGGATTTATGCGGAGCAGGCAGGGCAAGCCATGCCTAGAAGAGCCCTCTTGGCATGCCTGCCTGTGCAGGCAGCTGCTTTGCTCAGTAAATCATCCGGACAATGGGAACTCATGTCCTGCTTCAGTTAATTATTTTCTCCTCACATCTGCTCCATTTCACTGATACGTACGGTCAATTATCTCCACAGCGAGATTATCTTTATTAGATTATGCAGCTGCTGTTGCAGAGCATGCTGAGACATACTGACTTTTGATAAAAATTACAGGTTCTCCTCGGGTGACAGAAGGCAACAGGACAGTTTCCCAGTGCAGGGAGACTTTTACTTTCAGAAAGCCGGCCAGAAAACCTGCATCAAGGCACACAACTGTTTTAAGTGCTATGAACTTTTGAACTTGTTTCTTATGACCCTCATGCTTTTCCTTTTGGGAAGTCTGACCTCTAGCACTTCCCAGTTTTGTTTAACTTGTTTACCCAAGTCTTTTGCTCACTTTCAGAGGTGCTCCATCAGCTCTGGATAATGTCTTACTTCACATGTAAGGTAAATTCTTACTGCATGGCCTCCTTTCTTCTGTTTCAGCCTTAAAAATGAGAAGGTGGTATTTTCCATCACCATTAAATCTCACCTGCCCCCCTAACTAGTACTCTCTAAATTTAAAAGATGTGCACTGAAGTGAGAATTATCTCATGCAATGCCTGCACCTTGGTTGGTCTGCGTTGGGCATCTTGTGATAGCAGATAAATAAGCGAGTTGGATATTGAAGCCCCTTCTCCTAATTTCTTTCATTCAAGCCACTATTGAGCAAAATATCTTAGCATTCAGGTACAAAGAGCAAAGAAAAAACATGAAACAGAGCAAACTAGAGCAAACTGACATAGTATCATCCCAGATTGAGTTTTCATTTATTAAGTCATTTAATTAATTCCTCATGATACTTAATGGCCTAATTCATAAACTATACTTGCAAGCCGGTACTAAGGTCACTTGCTGCTGAGATGTACTTACAGTCCATCTGCTTTATTCAGGAAGCACAGGTGGGTTTTGTTTCTGTTTTCCGTTTTTTAAAAGCTGAGCACAACCGTATGAAAGCCTAAATAGATGCAAAAACTTTTCACCATCTTGCTATTCCAGCAAAGTTGAGGATGTTTCAATTGTTTTGACATAACAGATGGGAAAATCCTGAAGTCCTCCCAAATACATTATTTCAATCCATAATCTAGAAAGTTCCTATTCATACGTATTTATATGGTTTAAACGCTAGCCAGTCTCAACACTGTGACATACAATACTGCAAACTCACGTGGGATCCATTTTAAGACAACTACTTTATCTGACACACTTTCACCAACGAGAAGGGTTGTGACAGCATATAAAATGTGAAAATAATAAGATTAAAAATAAAAGGGGTGTGCTCTTAGTTACTGGGATGTCCCATCACACAGAGGACACACTTTCATTATTTTCTCAGCACCTTCACACTTTCACAAGCTCAGATCGAATTATCCTTCCTTTAAACGTGGTAAAGTATTTTTTACACTACCTTGTTACTACACAGAAAACTAACCCCACTAAAAGCAACTAATGTTTTCCACTTGCACATCCTTCCTGATGGATGCACACTGACACCTACTGCTTGGAGCAGACACAACCCAGTAGGGGATTCGTGGAGGCCACATGATTCAGCTTGGTGGATTTGCATGGCTGTGTCTGTGCAGGCTCCTCTGCAGAGGAGGGAAATAATCCTCAGGGAGCCTCAGACCTGCATGGCAGCTGGACACCCAGAGCAGGGGCACCCAGTGGCCTGGTGTTTCCTTTCAGCCAGTGCTGGTGTGATGGACATGAGTGTGCATCACGTAACATAAACACGATTTGTGATGGGGCCCAGCACTCCTGTGGATCTTAGGACCTCTTATGGCAGGTCCCATGGAGGAAGAAGTGTCAAGCAAATTTCTGAGCAGGTGTGAAATCCAGAGTAAAATTTTCCAGTTTCTTCAGGAAACCGACCTGAGAACAAACAGCATAAAAGTTTTATTTATCATAACTTATTTATGTTATGATAAATAACACAAATAAGTTATGATAAATAACTTTTATTAATAATATGTTCATCTTATAAATAAGATGAACTTATTTATCATAAGTTCATCTTACCCAATGAACTTCAGGCTAAGAATACCTGACTTGCGTTATTTAAAAAGAGTTGTCTCAAATAAAAACTGTTAAAAGGAGAAACAGTCAGCTGTACTGAATAATGCCCACAGGAGCACCTCTAGGAAAAGAACCAGGCAAAACTGTGCCTTGCCCTGCACTCATGGGTATTTAATGCAATCTTTGGCACTGCTTGTGATGTCAGGTCTCAGAGCAATTTCAGTTTAATGCTCTACATGGTAACAAGGAGGCTCCACACACACAAAGCTTTTGCTTTTCTCCCCTGTAATATCAGTCTGGCTTATCTCAGGACGTATCCATCAGGGAGCTCCTCTGAAAGCATCTCATGACTAACGTCACATCTAAGGCACGTATGCCAGCACAAAGCACGCCTGAAGATTCCCTGTCTTCTGAAAACTCCTTGCACACGCAGAGTGGAATTGTGCTTACAGGCAATTGCCACTGCCAGATGCTGCTTCGTTACCTGGAACTGCCGAGTGCTTCTCAGCACTGATTACTCAATACAGCTGGCAGTCACAGTCTCACTACAGAATTATGCAAGCAGCAGCACTATGCACTTTTTAACAATCTCAACTCCCTTCGACACAAGGTTTTGTTACAAAAGGTTTTGGAAGGTAAACACCCCTCAGGCATGACTCCCTGAAACAACCAATCATCTAGCAAGGCTTTTCTCCTCTTTTAACAATATAGAAATCTTCTTGCCTGGTACTGAGCACAGCTGAGCCAACAGATTATCTAATCAAGGACTGCAGAGAGGGAGAGGACAACCCTGGTCAGCAGTAGGTGAATAGATTCAAACCCCAGATCTCTCAAATTGGTCAAGCTGATATCATCCTTATTATGGCAAATGAAAGAGGGCTCCAGCTACAAAATTAATAATTTTCTGCCTCAATAGATTCATAAACTATTTGTACACATTCTGTCTCACATCAGTATGGTTATTTTACACATCCTTCCCCCGGTCTAAAACTCAGGGGGAATAGGTGTACCCTGGTTCATTCCTTATGGCAACTAGGGACTCTACGCTCTTTTCTCCATCTTATAACAGTCTTCCCATTTCTTTAATCATCTTCACAAACCTAAAGCCATTGGAACACCAGTGACTTGACACTATGTAAGGCCTCACCTGTCTCTTTTACAAGGGTATCCAGACTCCTTCTAAGTATATTGAAAATACTCCCTTTATATATCCACTGTCATGTGATTACTTCAACTGGAGTATTTTCATCCCATGCCTCCCTTTCATCCCTCCATGAACAAGTATGCTCATGTCCTTTTTTTTCCCTGGCATTTCCAAATGTGAGAAACTCCCCTTTCATGGCAAAGATTTTCATTATTAGACCTGAGGTACATGACTTTATTACTTATTATTTTTATAGTATAATCTTAAATTTGATGCTTATTTTTATAAATATAAAAAGTATCTTAGATATATGACACTGAGATTTTTTTATATATATCTATACATCTCTCTCTATATAATATCTCACTGTCATAGATTTTCTCCCAGAGGACACCCCCAGCCCTTTCACCCCTGTTATAAGCTCAATTAATGAACATGATTCGATTTTACTGTGCTAGTGGCTATTAAGGAAAAGAAGTTCATGACACTTCAGGAGCTCCAGTAGCAATCCCCTTCCTCTCCTACCAGCAATACCTACAGGTCTCACCCCCTCCCTACCCATCTTTAAATTCTAGTACTCATGTCCACTTTTTCCATATAGATGGAATGATATAAAACACTTTGGTGACAGCAGACAGATTAGGTATACTCCTTCCTCTCTCTGAGAAGTCTTTTAAAAAGTAACGTGGTTGTACTGGCATTACTGGCGCACTCTTTACAAACCCATGTCACATTTTATCTCATTTACTGCTTACTCTCATACTGTTAAAGACTGTTTATTCCCTTACAAAGTAGCAGTGGTGATGAAGTCTTGACTTTCCCAAAATCTAAAGAAAAAAAAGAACCCCAACAAATCCCCAACCCTAAATCAGTGTCATTTTAAGAAACAGTGTATTTATTGGTGGCATTCTGACAGTTCTGACTTATGTCATTTGTCTTATTGTTAAAAATAGCAAGAGGGGAACATCTCCATTGTTAGCTGACATGGTACAGCACCGAATAATCGAGTCTCTGATTTGTTTTTACTAAAACTGATTTATGGAGGGTGTGCTGGTTTTGGCTGGGGTAGAGTTAATTTTCTTCCCAGGGGCTGGTATGTGTCTGTGTTTTGGCTTTGTGCTGAACACAGGGTTGATAATATAGAGATGTTTGTGTTATTGCTAAGCAGGTCTCACACAGAGCCAAGGCCTCTTCTGGTTTTGTAGTGGCAGGGAATTTAGGGGTGCATGGGGGGTTGGGAAGAGACACAGCCAGGCCAGATGACCCAAACTGACCAAAGGGCTGCTCCAGACCATATGGCATCATGCTCATATAGAGTGGGAGGAAGATGGAGGAAGGGGCGACATTTGAAGTGATGGCATCTGTCTTCCCAAGTCACCATTACACGGGACAGGGCCCTGCTCTCTGGAGATGGCTGAACCTGCCTGCCCATGGGAAGCACTGAATTAATTCCTTGTTCTGCTTTGCTTGTGTGCACGGACCTTTCCTATTAACCCGTCTTTATCTCAACCCATGAGTTTTCCAGCTCTTACCATTCCAGTTCTCTACCAAATCCCTGTGGTGGAGGAGTGACCAAAGCAGCTGGTTGCTGGCTGGGGTTAAACCACAACAGAAGGACACAATGTTCCTTCCGTCTGGCAAAAGCCAAGTATTATGCAGTGTTTGGAAGCTAAAGAGCTCTTGTTCCCACTTACTTAACTTGTTGTATAATCATCTATATGGAACTACTGCATAAACACAGCAGTGACCGCTCTGCACCCAAACATTCATGATTCACTCAAAGGATTACTTGAACAGTATTTCAAACTATGTAAGTGTGGCTGGTAGCAACACAAATAGATTTGACCATCAGACAGCTAGAGCAGACAGTCTCCCCTTCGTTGCCCATGGTGCAAAATGCAATTCCTACATTCAGCACAGCCTCTGGGGCAACAATTAGAACATTCAAAGTTATGCAGAAAAAACTGGCCACTCACTCAAGTTCTCAGTTGTTGAAGCAGCAGGATTGCCCAGCCAACACCAGCTCTCCTGCCAAATTAACTGCACTTGGCAGCTGACCTCAGGAGGACACATTTCTGATGTGTTATAAACAGAAGCAAGACTTACAAGCTGCTCCCTTTATTTACAAGTAACTGTATCCCAGCAATGTAACAAAAGACACGAGCTTGGTATGAAGCCCATATGTCAAGGTGTGCAGCTCCCTTCACTCCTACCAGCCATTTCTTCACTTCCCAGCTATGTCTTTATTCCTGACTGCTCCTTCCTATTTGTAAGACAGATATCCATGGAAACCCATCCCTTCTTTTCAGTGGACACACTCATTCTTTGTTCTCCCCCCTAATAAGCCTACATCTCTATTTAAGATGTTCAAACTTGCTCCCTTCCTCTTAGAAATGTCCTTTGGTATCAGTTTTCTCAGGTCCATTCCCTGCTCCCCATCTCCTTGATGATCTTGACAAGGTCAGCCAAAGAGAATCTCCTTCATGGATCATTTTTCTATAATCCAGGAAAGGGTTCAGAAGGACAGTTTTGAGCAGTAAGACAGATGGAAATGTAATGAAAGCCTAAAATCATTTGAAGGTCACATTTAGCCAGAAAGAAAAACAAAGGGGCGGACGATTTTTAATGGAAAGACACGATGAAGAATTAAACTAGGGAAAATTTGAGATGGGGGAATGTACGCATGCAGCTACAAAATAATCTCCTGAAGGAAAAGGCAGAATCTCCTTGGACAATCTGGAGCTTTTGAGGCACAGACTGGGCAACATCTGCACAAATAGACTGCAGGGAATGACGGTGCATCAACAGGAAGGCAGACAGGATCATGCAATCAGGTTAGTCCATGAACAATTCCTTGATACACATTTCTGCACAGTATGCATCAACTGCACTCTTTCTAGGCTTCATGTTAGAAAAATTCTTTAAGAAAAAACCCAAGCTACAGAGATAAACAGGAATATATGCCAGAGATGAACAAATTTCAGACATCACTGTAAGAATTCCAATTATCACCATTCTCACATAAAGCACCACTGGGATTTCTTTTTATTTGTTTAAACTCTGCAGAGATCAAAGAACTCAATTATAATATCTGGCCCTTCCTTCTCTGCAGCCCTTCCTTGTTAATTGCTCTGGCTCCTGTTCTTCCACTAAGTATAAATGAAAGCACTGGAACTGAGCCTGCTACTGAAGCAAGCAGAGCAAACTTTTACTGATGTCAACAGAATTAGACCCCTTTTACAAGCAGCGACTTTGCCCTCCTGTTGGCAAAACAAGAAACAATTTGTTCAAATGCAGCATGAGCACCATTCCCTCTCACTGGGTACCCAGGCACTCTCCTGCTTTTCTGGGCTGCAGCAGGGAAACAGCTGCAGGATGGGCTGCTGACTCACCATCTGGTTCCTGGTTTCTTTCTGAGCAGCACATGCTGCCAGTTCCTCAAATGCCGTAGCAAAAATCTCTCCTGTGCCTACGGATAAGTTACTCAGGCATTTAAGCTACATAACGAACCATAGAAAAGAAACCCATGTCCACCTTGTAATAAAGACCTTAAACCCTGGGCCTCCTCTCTAAATACAAAAGAATCACAACAGAGATGGTATCTACAAAGACTCATCCCACTAACTGTGCAATAATTACACATGTAAAATTAATCCTCACTTTGATTACAGTCTCTTCAGCACTTCCGAACTCCTCCCCACATTAAATTCCAATAAAAAGTCAATCTCACACAGAAAAATAAATGAAAACAAGTGAATAAATACCTCACATAGAAGGGTGACATGGGCCGCTCATCTTCTTGGGAGCTAAAAACAAAACATATTTTATAAGTTAGTATGCAGCTCTGTCTTGTATTTGCAGCTCAAGATACTCACTCTTCAAAAGCAGAGATAACAAAAGTGAAATCGCACCCATTACAGAGGTAACACTTAAGTCTATTTTGTCCTCTGATTGACGCATGGAAGAAAGCTTTAAGTTACTTTCCTTAAATCCTGGCAACTCAACAAATTTCTCAATGTCCACAAATGTGGCGTAACAGATCTCCTGCTAGACAGCCAAGAGTCATTCTGATTCTGCAACAGTGCTAAGGCTATTCCCATGGCAACAATAAAGCATTTTGCCAGGAAAACCACGAGTCCTTTGCTGTCTGCTGTTCCAGAATGAAACAATCTGCCTACTAAAGCCAAATTTGAGAAAGAAACACAAATGACATCCTGAGTGACCAAAGAAATGGCCATTGCCATAGGTGTAAGCATGAAGATACCTACTGCCCAGTTTTATCACTCCTGTGGAAAGTTTATCTGAATGAAATTTCTGTACGCTTGTGATAAGGGATTGCCACTGGCTGGCATGGAGGTCCCCTGACAAAATGCTCAGTTGTGTTTTAGTTGTGGCTTGGCCCCAATATAACTACCTGGTAAGTGACTGACCCGTCCTGATCCAGCTAATTGTGCCTGTGCTGGCACAAGGGTAAGAATGAGCTAGGACACAGAATCACACATTATCTCTCGCATTTTGAAGGATTTTATTTATTGGTTTATAAAAGCTGCTCTAAGCACTCGATAAGGGGAAAGGAACATCTCTGTAGGATTTGCAGCTAGGAAATCAAGTTCTCAGGTACCTTCTGCAGCTTCCACTAGAGCCAGCATGAAGCTCCCTCAGCAAGATGAGCTGAAACTGGCCTGCAGCCAGGTAAGCGCCCTGCCCTCACACTGTACAGAGACAGAAGCAGATTTAACCATGGCTTATTTCCAACCCAGCCAATGTTATAACTGATCCACAAATATGAACACCAAATTCACTAGGGGGCCAGAGCATGAGGGAGGAGGCAGGATACAAGGGAGTCAAAAAGGCAGACAGACAGATCAGCAAGCCAATGCTCCAGAGAAAAAAATCACAGGGATTTGACCGCCCAGCTAGAATATGGAAAGATTCATAAATAAACATCTACAGAAAAGACCTTAAAGCACATCGTGTGGGAAACCCAAAATACTGATTTGAGGGTAATACCAAATACCACGGACAGGAAGGAAGAGAAACTGCCTCTGAAATCGGTGTGGTCTGCCAAAATTTCATCACCTCTGTAAGGCAACAGTGACTGGACAGCTTTCAGCAGCTTCCCAAGAATGGGAGCACAGCAGCTACTGGGAACTTTGCTGCCACTTCCACAGGCCCGTCCTCAGTAGCCTGAACAAGCGGCAGTTCCCAGAGCCGCCGCTGCTCCCAGAGCCAGGCAGGACACAGAGCAGTGCACAGTGGGTGGAGAGTGCCTGCCTGTGAACTGAGGCTAACAGCACCTCAAGAATCCTTCTGAGAAACTGCTACGGCTTCGTGACTGTCTAGAAAAAGCTGGAACATGGAAACGCCCATTATTGTCTTTCCCTGAAGACAACCTGCTACAAAGGCATGGGTAAGAACCTCTGGCAGGTAAGGCTCCCTCTCCTGAAGGCATGCAGTCTCCTGGCCTGCATGCACGCTATCACTTTATTTAGCACTTACAGAATATATATTTTTTAAAGTGTAAAGAAAGTACTTTAAACCACAAAACTGCTGGTGAAGTTTTTTGCTATGTTCAGTTCACTGCTTTAATAGCTGTACTTGTAATCTAAATGCAAACAAGTCCAAGTAGTGGACAGAAAGCATGAAAAATCTTCTCTCACATAAATGAAAGTTCACAGTGCCATCAAGGTGTCTGTGCATCAATGCAACTTCAAATGACAACACCAAACGCTGCTTTATGTACAAGTGGCAGTTGTCAAAGCCACACCAAACATGCTTTCTTTTCATCACAGACACCCCTCCTTATTTCAAGGTTTGTAATTAGCTTCCAAATCAAAGAAGCACAATCATACTGAAGAAGTCCAAATAATCTTTTACTTTTATTCTCCTAGTATTTGTTTTGACAGAGCAGAAGGAAAAGTAGCATTCAGCCGGGACTCTGAATCCTCTTGCATTTCCTCCCATCTTTCACAGCAAGTGCAACTGGATGCTTCTTAAGGTCAAGCAAGTTTTCTGACTGTACAATTTATCCACCCATACAAAGGAACTGAGGAGAAACAAATATTTTAAGCCCATTAGCTGGGAATGGCAGAGAACGAAGCTCTTACAGAAGTCAGAAACCAAGTATCAGTTTCATTTAGATCACCAGGTTTCAAGATTTCATATGGTTGGTAATAACTGTAGATGTGAAAAACCTCTCTTACTCAACAGTGGTTCATAGTTTACATGTGTGGCGAATGAGCAGTGGCTGAATCTGGGATGAAGACCTCCAAGCTAACTAGCACAAAATCCAGACTTTTGAGAAAACCATAAAAATCTTCTAAATTTCTACCTTGCCCAGCAAAGAACTTATCCATTAGACAAACAAGCTTAGCAGTAAATTAGGTTTTGGGGTTTTTCTGTTTGGTTGGGATTTTTTTACCCTCAAAGTTTTGTCCAGCTTTACATATGCTTTATGTCCAGAAGGCACTAAAAGGATGAAATAAGTTTTAAAAAAACCCAGTTATTTATTCAACTATCATTGATTACCTGGCCAAGCAGGTGAGTGCAAAATACAGCAGTCTCTTTTTTCTCAGGCATACAAATAGCTCCCCTAAGTCAAGGGATTAAACATAAATTAATCACTTCCACGAAATACTTGGGAGATTACTTGACAATGTCCTTCTTGCTAAAAACCTAAACAAATACTAGCCAAACTAAAAAAAA
>VYZQ01054886.1:2156-21854 GCA_013400655.1 Mystacornis crossleyi | reverse complement strand
CCGTCCCGTCCCGTCCCGTCCCAGCCGGTGCGTCCGGGCGCCATCGGTGGGAGGTCCCGAGGGAATCAGCCGTGCAGGTGGCGGCTGCTGGCGCCGCCCGTGGGGGCGCGTGTCCGGCTGGCCCCGCCCGGCCCGGCCTGGTATCCGTCTCCCGTTCCACACGGAGCTGCCGCCCGGGTGCAGCGTCCCGGGGACACCGCTGGGGGTTTCCCTGCAAGTGCTTGGGGAGGCAGGACGCGCTGCTTTTGGGCTCGGAAATCAGTGCATGGAGCCGCGGCCGAACGCACCGCGCGGCTGATGTCACGGTGAGAAACGGGAAGCGCACGCTGCTTGTTGGGGTCCCTGGATCCAGCCGACTGGGAATCGTGGCTCTCCTCGCCTCATCCCTGCGTGATCTGTTTATCCAGTGCGCTCCAGGGAGTGTAGAGACTCCTTCGCTGTGGTCGCGGTTCCCGCTGCGGTCCCGCCAGGGGATGGATGGGAGCGGTCTAAGGCACCCGCAGGCTTCAGAACGTGAAGCTGGTTACGGTGACTTGTGTCCTCTCACTTCCATCTGTGTTGCCTCCTTCTTTAGAAATGGATTCTGAAGCCCTCAGAAAGTACTCGGCACTGCATCCCAAGCCCGCCGGGCTGACCCTGCAGTATGGCACCGCTGGATTCCGCACCAAGGCCGAGCAGCTGGATCACATCGTGTTCCGCATGGGCCTCCTGGCAGTCCTCAGGTCCAAAGCCGTGACAGCGACCATTGGCATCGTGGTTACAGCGTCTCACAACCCTGAAGTAAGAACGGCCCTTTCCTTAAATGTGACCGGTTCGGTGGAATGTGGAGTGTTTTGGTAGAAGGGTGGAAAGATGTGATCAATTTGTTGGAATCGAAGCTCATCATGGCACTGAGAGACCAGGTCCTGAAGACGCTTGGACCTGCTTAAAGCATTTAGCCTGCTCCCTGTAAATACACTCTCTGATCTATCTGAAGTTCCTTTTTTCCTGACACACACAAGCAGGATTTTTTCTCATATGGAAATGTAACATAGGAACATAGGAAACATTTCATGCTGCAATGTAACTTTCTAATGTTGCGAAGCTAGGAATAACCTTGAGAAGAGAGGAACCTTTGAGTAAAATCAGTAAGTTTTAAAAATAAATATGCAAATGCAGCGATTACAAATCAGGCATTTAGACTTCTGCTGCTGTGGAGCATTGCAGGTTATTAGAATCTCCCCTTCTGTCATTTTAATGTCAAATGAGTTTCATACTGAAATTATGAGGGAGAAAGAGTTGATTACTTAATAGGCTGGTTATAGTACTTTTTGGGGGCTTGTTGGAGGTCTAAATAAACAGCTAAGTTTATTGCATCCCAGAAATTTTCCACTTCTAAAGAAGTGAAGTGACTGAACCATGTGTTGGCTGTCTTCAAAGAGGTTCTTTTAGTTCCCCACTTTTAGACTTACTTTGTTCTTTTGTTTTTCTGCTAAGGAAGACAATGGTGTAAAGCTGGTTGATCCTCTTGGAGAAATGCTGCACCCTTCCTGGGAAGAGTATGCCACACAACTAGCAAATGCAGAGGAGCAAGAATTACAGAAAGTGATAACCGAGATCTGCCAGAAAGCATCAGTCAACCTGCACAAAGATGCCTCGGTTTTTATTGGTAGAGACACCAGGTAGTGACAAAAGGTTGTAGATGTGTCCTGTGCCTATGGAAGTGCAGGTGCTGTCTTCATGGGTGCTTTTGGGATGTTTTACCCTCTGCAGACAGATTATGGTTTTTTATGGCTAAATTTATGATAATGGCAATAAGCAAAAGTTTTTCAATGCTGTTGCTATGTTATTGATAGCTACAAGAACTTCCTAGTACTGTTTCTTGTGGTGTGTGGGGGGGAACTGTGTGAGTACAGTGTGATGCCCACCTGTTTCCAGCACTTTACATGTGTTTGCAATCCCTGGGGTTGTTGGCTTTCAGACTTTATTGGGAATTGCCTACCACAGAAAAAGGTATGGATTTCTTCACAGTGAGTCTAAATCTACCGGTAGGAAGCTTGTAGAGTCTTCCACATGTGCTTCCTTCCCAAGTCCGTAGATAAATGCCTTTACCAAGGTTATCAACTGTACTTGTTGTTTTCCAGGCCAAGCAGCAAGAAGCTGTCCCAGTCAGTAATAGATGGTATCCAGGTTCTAGGTGGTCAGTACCATGGTAGGTTATACTTCTGCAATTCTAATCTCATTTCAAGTTTTTTTATGTAAATGTGACTCTTTTATGTAACCCTAAAGCAATAGCCTAGACACATTCCATTCTTGCTCGTAACAATCTTATTTCAGGGTAGTTATGTGGCTTTAATGCAAGAGGGCAGGGGAGGGTTATGTTTTCATAAGAGAACTTGAAAAATTTCATATGTGTTTCCTGCACTGCATTTGTCTGTTTACTGTACGACTTTTAAGCAACAATTAATTTGCAATTCTATTTCTGAATATTGTGCCTTTTATTTCCCACTAGATTATGGTCTGGTGACAACACCACAGCTCCATTACATGGTCTGCTGTCAAAACACCCAAGGGCAGTATGGGAAAGCAACACTGGAAGGTTATTATGAAAAACTATCCAAAGCTTTTATGGAACTGATAAAACAGGTGAATAGTGGGTGTTGTCTTCTTTGTGTAAATGTGAAAAATTAATCTCTTTTGTTTGTTAGCCTGTTTGGGCTTGAAGTTTTTTAATTCAGCGTGATCTAGTTGTGGTTTCTCTAGGATAAGAGTTCACTTTGCCCCTTCTTCCCTTGCGCTAAGTCTCACTGCTCTGGAGAGAGTCAGAAGCACCTGAAGATTGACTGTGCCAATGGAATAGGAGCCCTGAAACTATCAGAAATGAAGCCCTACTTGCCACAAGAGGTGCTAATTCACATATATAATGATGGAACCAAGGAGAAACTCAATCACTTATGTGGTGCGGATTTTGTGAAAGTTCACCAGAAACCACCTGGAGGTATGTAGTCTGTAATTTTATGTTGCTTTACCTCATCTCCAGGTCTGAAAGTGCAGGGTCTGGCAAGGGTGCACATCTTTGGGTAAGTAGAGCTCCCTGTTTCTTACTCAGTGACTGCATGAATGGTTCTCCTTGTGCAATGGAAAGAGGGAATAGCATGGCCAGGTTTGGCACATGTAGTTTATGTTGGTCTGAACTGCTTGG
Source organism: Mystacornis crossleyi (assembly GCA_013400655.1). Lineage (NCBI taxonomy): Eukaryota > Metazoa > Chordata > Aves > Passeriformes > Timaliidae > Mystacornis > Mystacornis crossleyi. The sequence continues at coordinate 18,673 of VYZQ01054886.1, read as the reverse complement.
AGGAGCACAGTATCTCTCTGACTGGCTGAAGTATGTTTGACAGTCTCTTCTGAATGTTAAGCTGGCGGAGTCCAAAGATCAGTCAGTACTGGCTTAATGTTATTTATTTGATGAAGAAACACTTTTCCGGGTTTCTGCAGAAGGGCTGGGTTAATTAACAGCTTGGTGCCAGCAGCTGACTCATTGACATAAACCAGTGAGGAAATGATTTCAGCCAATTTTTTGAGAAGTGTATAAAAGAAAACCCCTGAGCTGGGAGAGCAGGCCGGTTTGGATATGAGATTATTTGAGGCTAAACTGAGTTCTCCATTGGACAGCTGCCCTCTCACTGCAGCTGCTGGCCAAATCTGAACACCAAGGTACGGTGTTGCTTTCCTTGGTGTTCCTTCCCCTTCCCACAGTGCTTGTGTACTGGAGAAATGCAGCGCTGGGAGCAGCACAGGGGCAGTTCCTGCTGGGGATGGATGCTTGTGCCTCACGTCTGGATCCTGGCTTTAACTGTGCCTGAGTAGAGTCATTTGTGTGCAGACCTGTGCTCTGAAAAGAAAATGTGTTTTCCTAATCGCTCACTGAAATAAATTACCCGATTTTGTTTCTTTTCCTGTCTTTAACTTGCATTTGCAACTCTGTGCACTAGGGCTGGACATGAAGCCCAATGAGAGATGCTGCTCATTTGATGGTGATGCGGATAGAATTGTTTATTACTATAAGGACACAGCTGGCCATTTTCACCTGATTGATGGAGATAAAATAGCAACTTTGATTAGTATCTTCCTAAAAGAACTTCTTGCCAAGGTAACTCTAACATATGAAATGAATGACGGCATTTTAATTTTTAAAGTATATAGTCTAAGGAAGCTGTGTTGGTTGGTATGTGGTCTCTCTACGTCAACCTAAAGCGAACCTGCTTTAAAAAGAGGTCAAGCCTGTACCACTGCTGTGGCCAAAAAGGGGTTTGGAAAGTCTAAGCTTGAAGAGCTGCTTCAGCCAGACCCAAGAAAAATCAGTGTGGGATATACAGAGGCTGGAATAGAACTCAGGTTGTTTTAAACATACAGAAGTTCTCAGTGAGATGGTCCCTCCTTCTGATGCCCAGGAGTTTTAAGTGTATGTTTAACAGTTCTGATTATCCTTCCATTTATCCTGCTTGTTTGGCTATGTGCCTCTTGGACAGTAAAACTTGGTTTATTGGTTTGCTCAGGTGAAACAGAACTTCAAGATGGCAGTGGTACAAACAGCATATGCCAATGGGAATTCCACACGCTACCTCCAGGAAACACTGAAGGTATTCTTCATGTTTTTCCTAGGTAGTTTATATCTGTTTATTTTAAAAGTAAATGCTACTGTAATATGATTGCTAGAAAAATTAAAAGCAAGCAAAAATGAATTACTCTTTCAAACCTCCAGTAGTGACTAAATTCTTGGTGGCAAAGGAGACACAAGAGAGCGAAGCTTAAAAAGTTCTAGCCAGCTTTTTGTTAATTTAAAAAATGTTTAACAAAATCCCTTGATACTTCTCAAATAAGTTGAGGACTTCATAGCTTTGCAACCAGGTGAGTCAGTAAAGGCTCCTTGATACTCTGACACTGATTGTTTCATTTTCTGCAGCAAGCTGAATGTTCAGGAATTGAGAGATGGTATTATTTCTGTTTGTATGTGAATCTAGTGGGTTTCCTGAAGGTATCAACTAAATTGGATTTTTCTAGGTTTGGAGTTTATTTCTTTATTTCTTTAATTAGCCTTTATTTACACAGGAATAAGGGAAATCTTTTTTAATTGGGTCTGCAGAAACAGTGGAGCATTTTAGCTCTGGGGCTTCAGTGGCCATGAAACATGGGTTAGTTTGCAACAGTCCACCCGGGTTGGTTGCCCAGTTCCTCCTTCTGAGGAGCGTCTGTAACCTTGTTGTCATTCTCTGCACACCCTCGGGCTGCAGGTACCTGTGCACTGTGTCAAAACAGGAGTGAAACACTTGCACCACAAGGCCCAGGAGTTTGATGTGGGTGTTTATTTTGAGGCAAATGGACATGGCACAGTAAGTATGAGCATGTAATGCATATGATCAGCCACTATGTACAAAATTTTAGTTGAATTATCTGGAGAAGAAGGTCTTTTCAGTCTCAGTTTTATAAACAAGACCAGACCTTTTCTCCTTGTTTGAAAATAGACTTGTTTACTCCTGCCTTTATCACAGCATTTCCACCAGCTCCTCTGTGCTTTATGGGGGGATGGGAATTCATGGCAGCAAACATTAATGATGCCTATTTGGGCTTAGATGGTTAAAGTTTTTTTCTCACTACCGCACATATCCTGGTTTCATCTTGACAAGCTCTCATCTTTTTCCTCTAGGTATTGTTTAGTAAAGCTGCTGAAACTAAAATACGACAACTGGTAAAAGAGGAGAAAGATGATGAAAAAAGAGAAGCAGCAAAGATGCTTGAACACACGATTGACCTGATTAATCAGGTAAAAACAGAGAGAACGGAATCACGGTGTTGGCAGGGTTAGCCTGTTCCTGAGCTCCTGTCAGGCTGCTGGGCCCTGCTGGAAGCTTACTGACCATATCCTGCCTCCCTGTCTTCACCGTGGACTGCTGCAGTGTTTTTCCCTCCCTGTTGGCAGACCGTGGGGGATGCTGTCTCGGACATGCTGGTCATTGAAGCAATCCTGGCTCTGAAGGGTCTGACGGTGCAGCAGTGGGACGCCCTCTACACCGACCTTCCCAATCGGCTGCTCAAGGTTCAGGTCAGTTACCGGCCCCGCCGGCTCAGGCTGCAGCAGCCTCTGGGGGCCCTGCTCACAGCACCTTTTGCCTGCACAGATTCTGATAAGCTTTATTTTAAAGCTGAAACAGACCATTAAAGGGCAGAAGTAGGCCAAAGAAGCTGGGAAAAAACCCAGAGGAGGGACTAGAACTTCACTTGGACTAAAATAGAAATATGACTTACAGAAATGATGAAATAATAGCCGACTGTGTTAAATGGAAAAACCTGACCAAAACTCTTCAAATTTTAACTTAAGAAGAACTTTTAACTTTCAAATTAGGAAAATCCTGTTTTTCTAAGGCCCCTGCCAGCTGGGAAGCTGGATTTTTCTTGCTGTGCCACTTTGTATAACTTGTATGTTACATAATGTTTCTTGCTTCTGTATCCTTTCCAACATTCAGACAAAGAGTTTGAGCAGAAGGTGCCATGTGGCAGCATTCTGTTCCACACACTAAGGAAGCTCTGGGTTCTAAATGAACCAGAGGAAAGAGTTTATGTTTCTGATCTACGGGGAGAAGCTGTAGCTTCACTTCAGTCTGACTGAGCAGGCATGTTCAGAACTGACCCTTTTTTTAAACGGAGCGGCTGAGGCCTCTCAGGACTTGGTTAACAGATGCTGAGCAGGGATCCTAGCGAGCACAAGTGTTTGAGCAGCCCTTGATTAGCTCCCAAATTGAACTCTTCTCAAGGCAGCACAACATATCCAACCCTGAATTTCTGTCTTATCCTGCTTCTGATGCCACAGGTCGCAGACAGGCGCGTTATTGACACAACAGATGCAGAAAGGCGAGCACTGACACCCCCAGGGCTACAGGAGAAAATTGATGCCCTTGTGAAGAAGTACAAACTGTCACGGGCATTTGTCCGTCCATCAGGAACAGAGGACGTTGTCAGAATCTACGCTGAAGCAGACACACAGGTCAGAGCTTACACAACTCGTTTATGAGTGGGCTTGTCCACATTAAACAATCATCTGATTAGCAGGGGGTGATGAAGGAAGTCTGTGTCCATACTCGTCATTTAATCACACTTAACTGCTAAATTTGGAAAAAAGACTGTGATCACAAAAAGTCACTTTGGATTTTCTTTTATTTAGAAAAGTAATGTTTAATGTTCTCAATGTTTATCTTCAAAAGGAAAATATAAATGTTTATAAAGACAGATTTAACACCAGATGATTTTGAAAAGAGAACCAGCCTTCTGAGAGCTCACGGTTAAGAAGAAAGTTACCAAAGCAGCCCCTAACTACACAATTTCATAGGAGGCAAAATAGAAAAAAGAATTCTGGCTGCTGCTAAGTTAGTCCAGCTCTGAACTTAAAGGCGACAGCAAAAGTGGTCTTGCTCTCCCCACTTCACACGCTCCTGCCTGCTCTCTGCCAGCATGATAGCAGTGGCTGATGGAGAACATAGCATATAGGGAACACAGCATTTGCAGGAAAATGCTTGCCTTAATATCACACATTTGCTCTCTTCTTCTCATGGTGACAGCAGCATAACTAACTTTTCCAACATTCCACAGGAGAATGCAGATGCCCTTGCCCATGAAGTGAGCCTGGCTGTTTTCCACCTCGCTGGTGGAAAAGGAGCACCACCCCAGCCTATATAACGAATGGCAGTTAAAGCACACAACTTCCCTTATCTTTTAATATTACTTTTTTTACCACGTGCTGCTGTGCACAGAGCCAGCCCTTCCTGGGAGTAGCAAAGATTGATCAGAACTGAGTGGAACTGAGTTGATCAGAACCTCCTTTAGCAACTTACCTCTTAATGAGATGCTCTTGCTGTTGAGTGTTCCCCTCCCCGAGTTTGTCTAACTTCTTGACAGGCCCTGGCCATTGTCCAGAAGCAATTCCACCCCTCCCTGTCCCAGCTAAGTTCATTGTCACATTGTGCCTGAAATCCAACTCCCACACCCTCAGAGCACTGGCCATGGCTGCGTGACCAGAGCTCTGCTGTGACTGCTCACAGTGGCTGCAGTGCAGTGGCTGCTACAGGAACATCATTCCCACCTTCCCCCAGTAGCCCAATCATCTGTGGGCAAACAGTGTAAGACAGAGGCTGTCACCAGTCTTCAGATCCAGTTCACCTCATTTTGAGGGGGAAACAATATGATGAAAAAGAATACTTGCTAATAATAATCTATTGCAATTATCATCATTAGATACTTTATGCCATTATTTAGAAAGTGATTTGTAGTAATAGTATTTAAAATCACACTTGAGAGGGAAGGGACAGAGACAGTTTTGTCTTCTGGGGCCTTAACTGCTCCCCAGCACCATGAAGGGGCTGGGCCAACAGGATGCAATGTTTTATACACACCAGTATCCTCCTCGCCATACTTTGGTTCAGGGTGTCTACCTCTGACAAACAGTTCATTGTAGTCCTGTATTAACTCCTGCCATAATAGCATTTTACAGGTTATTAAATAAGCACAAATTCCAATAGATTTTAAAAAAAAGACAAAAATAAACTGGAAACATATTGAAAAAATGTGCACCTTGTATTTTTTCTTTTTTTTTTTTTGAGACAGAACTCAAGACAACAAAACGTTTACTGTAAATAGTAGGCACCATAATCAATATGAGCCACCAATATCGAAACTTGATTCAGGCCACATCCAGAACTTCTCTTATTTACAAATATTTAACTTAAATACAACATTAAGTATTTCATTACATACAAAATAAGAAAAGAATACTATACAACTGGGAAAGATACAGTATTTCATTTAAATAGTTACACTACATATAGGCTGAGTAGTACCGGTTTGGTTCATGATTTTATGACGCCTTCAAGAAAATCCTTCTCAACCATTTCTTCTATCTTCTGTCTTGCTTTGCTGGAGAAGGTCTTGAGGTTCTCCATTTTTATGTCCTTACTTGGAAAGCAGTTGGGGTAAAGGACAGGGCTCCCTGAGTGTCCAACACATCTGCTTGTGACTTTGCTGTTAAAAACTTGGCTGAGTACATTGAAGAAAGGCAAAAGCTGCTCAATGCTGCGAACGGTGTAGATGGTTAAAAGCAAGTGACCTGGTTCCCAACTTAGTGTTTTCCCTGAGCCATCCTCCTCCGGGTTTTTCTGCAAATACAGAGACATGGGAAATAACACAGGACAAAACAGGAAAAACACAGGTAAAAATGAAAGACTAATGTACATTACAGTACTTTTCTAAAGTCCAAAAATTTTGTCCTATCCACAAAGCACACATATGCTGAAGTGTAGCTTCCAAAGCAGATCCTCTGCTCCCCCTCACCATGCCCTGCAGAGGCAGTGGCTGGCAGAGTACAGGTGGCAGTCAGCTGATGCTGATGGAAGAGCTGCAGTGGGCATTTGAGTCCAACACGCAGCCCAGGGCTGTCCCAAAGCAAGGCAGCTCCCACCATGCAGCCCTGTGGAGCTGCTCCTGGGCAGCACCCAGGGAACAACAGAAATGGCCCAAGCTGGTGACAGCTGGAAGTTGTGAGCTACTTCAGCTGCTTTCTGAAGCAGGCTCCTCTGGTGACACACACACACTTCACCAGCTGATACTGCCAGCATCAGTGATGATAAACCCCAGAGGAGGTTAAAATAGATACAAAGCATTTTCACTTTGCAGCTTGACAGCTTTCGGGAAGAGCAAAAAGCAACGCTGTTTTTAGTATCCCGCATAACACACAATGGACGTTCTGAGAAACGCTTGAGGTTGTCCTCAAAGGAAAATGGTTCAGTTACTCATTGTGTATTCTCAGAAGAACGCCGTTATGTTCCTTCCATTTCATGGGCGGAATTTCAAAGGAAAGAATTTCGGGAACCCCACAAGTGAAGGCAGCAGTCACACACCAGATGCTTACCAGCAGCAGCACACTGCTGTAACCCTGCTTAGGGCTGCCTTAAATATCTGCATGCTGAAATACTTGAGCACCAACATCCAGATTCTTATGTGGTTCTTCCCTATTTCCATTATCTCTGAGTCAAAACCCACACTCGAATCTGGACAGTAAGGTACTATCACCACTAGAAACACCTTGTTTGTACTGTTACTGACAAACCAGTGCAGAGAGCTTCTACCATGAAGTAGAATTCCAGCAATACTGGATTTTATTCTGCAAGGAAGGAGAAAAGAAGCACAAAGGCCTCACCAAGAAGAGCCACCTGCGGATCCCCCCTGACCAGCACCTCTGTCCCACTGCCCTGGCAGTGCCTGTGGCCGAGGCAGGGCGTCCACTTGGTAATGAAAGAAGAATGAAGGGGAAAGGACAGCAGTGGGAGCAGAGCATGAGGTAAGGATCACTGACTACACAGCCTTTGAGCAAACAGATTTTTTTCAAGACATGATACTTAAATAAATACAGTTTTTGCTCTTTAAATTAAGCAACTGTCCTGCAATTGAGCCTATAGGGCACCTATTTCATAAACCCCAATTAGGTTTAAATTCAATATGAATGTGTATCTGGTGGCTTGGCTCCCTGCCACAGAAGATCACTATTTTAGTTTTACAAGTCTTCTGAAAGAAAGGCTCACACCGAACCACAGCAAAGGGAAGACTCAATTTCTAACACAGAAGGAGTTGTTGATGGCTCCTTCTTTAAATGAGGCTACTGATTTTTAGAGTTTCTCCTTAATAAACTTCTCATTGAATTCCCAGGGAAGTTTCTTCCATGCTGTTTCTGTAGCATGTTTAGCATTACCCAGCGGGGAGCACGGCGTGCCCCCAGCACGCAGCGAGTGTCGGTGTCACACAGCAGCCAACCAAGTGGGGTGCGTGTGCAAATACCAACTCTGAGCAACGAAATACAGCCCGTCCAAGCCGTTTCCTCATGGCAGTATTATACTTGCCATTGGTATAAGCAAACACCACTACTTCCATGGATGCTTAAAACAACAGTTAATTTGATGGAGACCAACCGGGGATTGTGTGTTTCACACCTGCAGATTGACAAAAATTATTTTACTACTTAATTTTATAATGCTTTGCAATCAATTCTTCTTAGAACTAAAATTAAATTTTAGTAATTTACTTCACATAGGAAACCAATTTTAAAAAGTTTTCGTTTTTTTAATTGAAGTTATCTGTAAAAATAAGGGTCCTTATGGTCCTCTAAAATCTCTCAGCTTTGTTGTATAACAAATCTGATCTCTCTTAGTTCTTATGAATGCTAAATAGTGCCCAGGGCCTTGAGGTGATGGTATTATTATGGCAAGCTTCGCAACTCAAGCATCAAAGGCCACCCTCACCTGATGCTTGGCCATCTCCATTCCCTCCAAAACCACCGTCTTAAAGTCCTCCTGTTTGTCCTGTGGAAGGAAAGAGGAGAACTTTCAGACTGCATTTCATATATGAAAATAACGCTTCGCCGTGAAGGCCGTGCAGTTGCTTGGTTGGGTGCTGTGCTTCAGCTAGAAAAATCACCCGCCCCGACAAGTCCATGATCCAGAAATGGCAGACTCAAGCTAGTGTGGACAAGATACTACTAGACAAAACCAGCACTGCCACTTTGTGCCTCTGTTTATTTCCAGCACTGCCGAAGCAGGTTTTTAAGAATGTTTCCCTCAGATAACAGAGCTTGAGCAACACCATACTACATGAATCTAAACATGAGTCAGAGCGCCATGAAGGAAAATGAGAATCCACTCCATTTTTCTCAGTTATTTTCTAGGAAAACCCCACAGCTACATGTAACAGTATTCTCCTCTGCATAAAGAAGAAATGGCCTGAAGTCAATATTCATTAGCTCATGTTTATCTCATCATCATACAGCTACCTACGGTTCAGTGTGCAACTGCTGCCGTGACTAGGGGGTTCCAGAAATTCCAGGAAGTTTTCTGAATTCTTGAAACATACTGTGGGAGTCCTGACTTCAGGCATCTATCTCAGCATACCGTACTTACCAGCAGCAGGTATATTATAAATCACATATGATGTATGAATTCATGCACAGAGATGACTTGGAGTGTGACAACTTTCTAACAGACTACACTGAACACCAGGGTTAGAGGCTATGCCTGAGGAGCAGGCAGCTAAAACTCATTACTCCTTTAGACATACAAAAAGATAAATTTATTCTCATCTTCGTGGTTCAAAAATGGAAAAATGCAGAATGCAGATATGCTTCAGATACTGGTTTTATCCCCCATAATTGTGAGCCTTGCTTCAATAGTTCAGATCTGCCTGCAACCTAGTTATCCCTAAATTTAATTTAACCACTTGCATCTCAGCAGTAGTTTCTTTACTCACTGAAGACAGCATAGACTGTAAATGGAGTAGCTACAGCAAGCTGCCAGTGTTACAGCCCTGGACAAAGCCCTCTATACAGAGAGAAACCTGAGAATGAAACTTCAAAACTTGCTGCCATATGGCTTTGCACTTCCTCCCTGCTTCCCTGGCTCACCCAGCAACATTTCCCGGTGAACTGCCTGTCCAGGAGGGCTCTGACCTCACAGCAGGAGCAGCAAAATACCTGCCAGCAATGTTCCTACTTTGTGGCAGCAGAAGGGATCTCCCGGGGACAGGGCTTGGCCGCTTCCATCAGCTTCATCAGCAGATCAGGCCTCCAACCCCACAAGCTGGGGGATTACACCCCCATGCAGCAGCATGATGACAACCCTAATTCTGCTCCCACTTTACAAACTGTGCAGCCAAGATTTCCCCAAAACTGTTTCTACTGATCTCTGCCTTCTTCCGTTCATCATGGTCCCAGGCTCTGCTCAGTCTCAACACTCTTGGATCTGTCATGTTTAGGAATTCAAGAGTTTTTTAAATATTTGATTGTTATTAACAAAACTGGTTTTCTGCTTCAAAAGGCAGGTAGTCAGACTAGTATCTACATATATGACTGGCTATCTGAAAGTGATTTTATGTTAAAATATATTAGATAATGGAGCTTATTTTACTTTTTATTTCAATAACACTTTTGATTTAGAAATGTAAAGTCAGTGATCACAATAATTTTGACCATAGCAGGTTATGAACTTTTTTGTTGTCTGTTTGATTAATTCTGGGGCTTTTTTGCTTGGTTTGGGCTTTGGGTTTTTTTGTTTGTTTGATTTGTTTGTTTTCTTTACTTACATGTGGTTTTTGCCTGATGCTGACTTGAGATTACTCCAGCTGGAATCTCCTACACCAGAAAAAATCCTTTCCATTCTTCATTGTTGAAAAAAATTTAAAAATCCAAACCCAAACACTGCTGTGAGCCATTGTACACAAAACTTTTCAGTGACAAGCCAAAGAAGAAAGCAACATACCTTTGCTTTTTTTCGCAGCAGCTTCGCCAGACGCACCACATAGGGTTTGAATTCCCTCTGATGTGTTCCTTGTCTTCGTACTTCCAAGCCCGAATCATCTGATGCTTCTGGAATAAAAGCCCAGCGATACCTGCCATGAGATAACACAAGCAGACATTATCCTTACTGAACATGCAGGCTTTTCTGATCAATCAAAAATACGAACGGATGAGGAAATCCAGTGAAGTATCTAGAGAAGGAGGGAGGAAAAAAGTTACCCAAGTCAACTCTCACAAGAAAACATTAGTCTTTGACAACAAAGAATAAGAAAGGCACTTTCTAAAAAGCAGGCAGTAACACGGCCTTACCTTTTTCCTTTAGAGGTTCTTACTTAAGGATGCCAAGAGCAAGATAAGGCAGAGAAGCTAAAATCAGCAGTATTCACATCCTCACTGTGTGCAAGAGAACTGAAAGCAGTTCTGAATTATAAAATACATGTTGCTTAAATTTCGCTGCTTATTTGCAATATATACACACAAAATGTTCTCAATATACTATGCTAATAATAAAAACTCATTTATTTTACCCATTCCTAGCCCAGTGAGACCAAGTGGACCATTCTGTTACCTGTGCCTTGCTGCACTGCAAGGACTGGCAACTTGCACTATAAACTATAAAGGAAATCAAAGTTTCTGTTGTTAATACTTCAGTCCAAGCCTCCATGAGAACTCCACAGTAAACAGTGTGATTCAGCATGGCTACTGTCTTTCCAGAAATGCACAGTAACGACCCTAAATAAAATGAGGTTGGCTAATAACAAGGATTAGGACAGCTTGAAGAACTGGACAAGAATTATGAGCTAAGTCCTCAGAAAATAAAACAAGTGAAAAAAATCTTCAGCATTAGATTTAGAAATACTACAGGGCACTGCCTGACACAGTGTGTGCAAATCCTTGCAGCTTCTAACTCGCGTGAGTGTCTTTTAAACTACAGGAAAATTCGGGGTGACCAAATGTCTACAGAGCTGTGCCAGGGCAGCAGCCCTCACACAGTCACCAGCGTGCAGTGTAAAGGAAGAGACAAGACACTTTCTTTTGTCCTTCGTGGCTTCTCATTCCCAGGATCTCCAGCAAATGCCAGTTGTTTTGCATTCATTTTTTTCCAATGGAACAGGATTGTAGAGGCACCGAGGAAGCAGCCTGCACATGTGCCTACGACTGACCAGTAAAAACCTATGGGATCCTCTTTTTAAGGTGGTTTGTTGCCACATTTTCCAAACAGACTGTGCAAGAGTAATTTAAGCAAGTCATGCTGAGATGATCCTCTGATCTCATGCATTACTCACTGAGATGGGTGGGTATATTTTGAGTTCATAGGCATTACTGCAACTAAATAGTTTAAAAATAAAATACTTGAATAAATTGCTACTACTGATGATCTCTCAAGTGTGGCAAATCTCTTGCCTTAGAATAAATCAAACCAGCTTGAGCTAATTTGATGTGCAGCACCATTTGCCCTGGGCACCACTCAGATACTGTGAGGTAACAAACTAAGGGCTGCCCTGGCTGTCCAGAGAAAGAAGGGAAACAGAAAACCAAAGACTTTTTTATACACTGGAATTTTACCAAGAGGCAGGAAAAACATCCAAAAATTTAAATGACAATGTCTTCTACTCACATCTGAAATTGAGGCAGGTTTTCAGACGGTAAAGCTAGAGCCAAGTCCAGAAATTTGCAAGCAGACAAATACAGGTTCAACCACCTCTGGCTGTTGTAGGATGTGGAAAAACCATTGCCACCTGTATAAGTTGTCTCCAAACCAGCAACAGATGGGCCAGAAGTTCTAAAATATATTATACCAGGGAGGTGAGTCATAACAACCTTGTGCCACAATGAAAACTTTCTTTTTTTTACTTGCCTTTACAAACACACAACTCTTTATTTACCAGCATAATCCTGAATTCATAAACCAAATCTGAACACAAGTCTGTGCTATGGGTGCAGTTCTGTACGTGTATATATATGTGATAAAATGTCAATATATAATAAATGTGTTGCACTGTATCTTATTCCCAGATATTCAAATTAAGAGAAAGTTTAAAATTGCCAGTCATGTTGATATTACTTTACTGAGGGGAAGAGTCTCCAAATAAACAAAGAGAACCTAGGAAGAAGTGAGCAAAACTCGGGCAAATAACTGGCTCATTTGAGAAATCTGCCTCTGCTGCTAGCATTGACTGAAATTAGATCACACTGTACAGAAGGTAGATGAGATAAAGATGGATAACAAAACAGGAAGAAATATCTACCTCACTTTTCTAATACTAGAAGACACTATGCTTTTATTTAGACAAAAGTACATCAGTCTTATTCAGAATAAGTGTATGACACAGAAAAGGTGTAAGTCATGCNGGAATAGGAGAACAGATCTCCACAATGCCATGCACAATTTCATTGCAGCAGCACTATCATTTTAGTCAGGCAGACACTGTAAGAACTCGCTTGTATTACACAATTTACCTTAGTGACTTACGAGCAGTCTGACAGCAGGACTTCTTTTGTTTTGTCCTGAACAGTCTGTCCCTGGTACTGCAGTCAGACTGAACTACCCTTTACTTGTCCTTCTCATTTGAGCTCAACAACTCTAAGACAAATTATTCTGAAAAATGACTCAACTCCCCATCAGCATACCAAGGGATTTTTATGAAGTTAAACAAGCAGGAAGTTCATGCATTTACCTGGAAATGTCTTCATCAGCAGTGAGCTCCTGTTCCATCAGTAAAAACACTTGCACCTGAAGATCAAATGCTACATTTTAATACCATTTTTAAGGGACTGTGACTCAGGAAAACATTACAGGAAGGCCTAAGTATTAAGCCTCAGACAAATACTTTGGAGCTTTATTTCCACTCCTGTATGAGTGGACACTGGCACCCTAAAACTCTTTCGTCCCTTATATATAACCTGAGTAACACAAAGACCACAAGGCACAAGGCCAAAGGTCTTTTTTATGGTCAGGAAAGCTCTCAAAGGCTAATCCGCTCCACTACTTAGAAAGAGAGCAAGACCTAAATGAAATGAGAATAAAGAATAATTTAATGGAACAGTCAGACTCGGTGAATTCCTAGAAGCAACAAAGTCCTGCTAATTGAAAGTAGTTCCAAGATGGTAGTAACTTGTGTAAAGGCCAGGGGACAGCACAGGAATCAGAAGACCACACTGAGTAGAATGGGTTTTCTAGTACTTATAGTATTGAGAGGCTTAAAATTAAATGCACCTATTGCTAAAACAACACACTTTATCTTTAAAATATTTTATATAGCTTTTCTCCTTCTATTGCTTGGATCTGTGGTTATTCAAGGGCTAGGTTAGGCACTTGCAGATTAAAAAAAAAAATCATTACAACAATGATTCTGATTTGTTCCCTCTGTTATTCAGTCCCTTGGGAACTCCTTGAATAACAAGCTAAATGGATCACAGGACGCACCGACCACTCTCCTCTGCTCCCACTGCCAAAGCTGAAACCCAAAAGAGTGTGTCAAACAGCCAACACTGGAGATTCTGCAGGCAGAAGCTCTGAAAATAGATATTTTTACTGTTTTGTTATGAGGAGTAAAATGAGAAAGAAGAAATCTGAGCCAAGCCTTGTATAAATCTAGTCACAAAATTTAGTCACAATGTGACCTGAACAACCATCAACTGCCAATAAAACATGGATTCCGAGTCCTTTACACGGATTCTCATCCCCATTGCTGGAAGAAGAATGACCAAGAAAGTAAAAACAGGGAATGCTGAAAAAGAAGAGCAGGAGTGGGAATGGTGGAGAGGGTACAGATACATAAGCAGATATTGAAATAGGATTCAATAGGGAACCATGAGGGCAAAGGCAAATTTAATTCAGGTGAAAGCTGAACAGCTGAAATAGTGTAAGCCAACAGATACTCAATTTCATCACAAAAAACAGACATCAGGACTACGAAAATAAGTCAGCTTTCAATTTGTGTCCATTGCATATTTATATGCACAATTTCTAAAATAGATTTTCTTAAAAATCTTGATGAGGAATGAGGTTGTGTCTCTGATATGCACCAGTCTTCTAAATAATAAATGACATCTGCAACTCACCAGTTCAGTGATCATGGTTGGCCAAAGTGAAGTAAGGTGCTGTGGAGACATTCTTAAAAGCAATACTCTGAAAAACAGGAACACTTGGGAATGAAGGGTGGGAACCTGTGGCAACCGGAGACTTTCTACCAGCCTTTCTGAAACAAAAAGCCAAGAAGGGTCCCTCAGTTCAGAATAATTCCAATGAGAATTTTCTCCTCCCCTCATTTACTTTCAATTTTAACTTTAAGTATCTGCCATGTTACTGTTCCAGTACTTAACTAGTTTTATTCTGTCAACATAAAAAAATAACCACTCCACCAAAGAAGGAATGAAAGAGAGAAACCTAAACAGTGCATTTGACCATTTTGGTTAAGTTCTCCACATAAATGCAATAATGCATCTGGGAACTTTGCTCATCTTACGCAGAGTTTCACCCATTATAACAAGAGTTAACAGATTCCAAACAATACGACAACAGCCTGAACAACTCAGATGTATTATTATTATTAAAACACTGCACCATCATAGTACATGAGAAATTACAAAGGAATGATAGTTTTTTGAACTATGATCACCGCTAGGTATTCAATATATACAGAGGCAGATACATAAAGAAATTTTTCAGTCAAACCAACACACATGCATGTTGCAGTTCAGACCAGTAAAACCACCTGATATCATGAAAATAGCAATCTCAGCTTTTGACTCTACTGGAAATAAAAACAAAACAAAACAAAACAAGAAAAAAAACAAACCCACAAAAAACCAACCAACCAACCAAATAACTTTACAAAAAATAGATTCCGGAACAAGTGAAACAAAAAAGATGATGCAACTGATTTTCCAGATAGAAGAGACCAAAGTGTTCCTTTGGTGGCATGAAAAGATGCTACATCTAAAAGTGGTTGCTCTATGTATTTGCATCACCTTAAAAAAAAGATCCAAGCAATTCCCATTCCCAGTCTATTAAGGTCATTGGAAGAAATAAACTTCAATGATAAATAGGACAGATAAAATGAACAAATGAAAAAACACCCACAAAAGAAGTCAAGAATTCAAAATGTCACGGTCAGTTTTCCTATTTATCCCTAATTGATAGGTGTTTATACCTCAGATGTTCATGTCAAAACATATTGTGCAGGTATCCAAGGATACTGATCAAGGAATAAAATGACAGATCAGTGAAATGATCTGGATTAAAGTCAACTGGCAATCACAAAATCTGCATATTTTGTAGTCATTTAAGACTGAAAACATTTTAACCAAAACCTGCAGAAACTTGGTTTCAGCTATCACCAGTGATACCCCAGGATAAAAATTTAACCTGCTGTTACTCCGTCATACCAGCATTCCACAGTCAACAGGACTAAGTGCACTAAATGATACATTTTTACTGACCTTGTATGTCTGGCAGGTATTTCTGGTATTGGTCTATCTCGCTGCTAAAAATGGCGAAGGCGAGTCTCTTGAGGAGCATCGCGCGCTGCTCCAGCTCCACGTCTCGGTTAGCAAACAGATTGAGGGAGCTGCTCTGGGCCACAGCCACTCGTGCTGGAAGAGAAAGGAAAGTGCAGAGAAGAGCTTAGGAATTTCCCTTCTGCTTCACTTCGAGGCACAAATAACTCTTTCTTTGCAATAATGGAGTTTGAAAGCGGACGTTAAGATGGTGTATGCAATTCGAATTTGTAACCAGAAATTCAAAATACAAGTTGAAAGAAAACTTGTAAGTATACACAATACTGCCTGGGTTTAGGGGCTTTTGGGAGGGAGTTCAGCCATTTTTTAATATAAAATTTGCATGTATAGATGCTCAGAAATTTCAAATGTGCAGAATCAATTTTTTTTAAGTACACTTGGTGTCAGATCTTCAAAACCAAACCAAACCAAACACCACACCCACTCTGCTTAATCAGCTTTGCCATATTCACTGTGTGCCAGGATGGCATCAAATTCTCTCACTTTGAATTATTTAGGGCTCTCCAGAAACAAATAGTTGAAAAAACCATGAAAAACACTGAATAAATCAAATCGGAATAGATATTGGATAAGTGTTTTCTTCAAGATACTTGTTTTTCATTTATTTAATGTTTATACTGGAGAAAAATCACTACTATATCAATACTTACTCATCAAATCTCTGAATGTGGTTTTGTCATGTGTCATCAAATTATCCATAATAGCCCTCCAACTAAAAGAGGAAAATTGTACACAAATCAGAAAAGCAAAAAAAAAGCAAGCATTTTCAGGAACATTTGCAGAGCTTTTTCTGCTCTTTCAGTTTAGGCTAAGGCTTCCAATCCAAGTTCTCTGCTTCGTAAGGTACCATTTACTCGGTGTTATTTGGTCTGGAACCATTTATCTTGAACCCCCTTCTCCAAGAAAATAAGGGATACCATCTGGGGGGACCCTGACAGTTTTGAGAAGTGGGCCCATGCGAACCTCAT
>VYZQ01054885.1:22119-50180 GCA_013400655.1 Mystacornis crossleyi | reverse complement strand
CAGATGCAATGCAAATTAAAGCAACTTTTCTTTCCACTGATAACAAAAGGAGCCTGAAGTGATGAGCACAGAAGTACCTCCACTGTAGGCATCTGCAGTCAGGTATAATGGGATGTTTCCATTCATCTGAATTCCCAGCTGTCCTGGGAGAGTACACTCACTTGAAGGGGATCGATGTTTTTTGTGAAGTACACAGCAAGAAAAGCTCCAAAGAATATTTCTTCTTTCTTTCCTGTGTCTTGTCTAATTTTCAGGGCTGAGGTGAAGGGAGTGGAGTCTTCAGTCATTAGATTGGACAGTAACAGGCCCTTCCTTTTTCTCTGCTAGTCTAGCTTTACTGTGAAGGACAGAAGGCATCTCAAAACTGTTCTGTAGCTGGCAGTTTGGGTAAGTGGGAGGAACATTTTAAGTCCTCTTTGATAGTGAAAAGTCTAAAACTGGCCTCCAGTACTTCCTGAGAAGGTGCTCTAATCACTAGTTTATTTGTACATACCAACTGGCTTACCTCTTCCTTAAAACATAAAAAGACCATAAAGACTCAAAACCTTCATGGCAAATCACTTACTATTATTCAGACATTTAACATAAACCCAGTAACAACAATGAAATCATAGTGGATGATCTATGATTACTACCACTTTATTTTGTAGAGAGATCTGTAGGGATTCAGTTGTTTGTGTATATGTTTTGGATTTTTTTTTTTTGTAGATATCATACACATATGCTTTTTCTTTATTTGCTTTCAGACCATTTATTTGAGTTATTTCTTTACAGTATTCTCAGCTGCCTGGTTTTAGATCAAAGAAAGAAACATTTGCTTCTCAGCAAATTTTCTGAAAACTTCATCACTGAGAAGTCTTGGTGTAGTTATAGAAAAAAAGATACATATGAAAATTCTGTTACAGACTTGAGAAATTTAAGTGAAAGTGACAGAAGAAATTTAACTTCCACAACTCCAAAATATTTTATTAGACAAACAGTGTAAACGTTCTGGGGTATTTAAATGGGTTTTGAACTAGGAATGACTGCTCAGGACAACATTGTGTTGTATTCATTACTGACCTCTTACCAGTCTACAGTAAGGGGCAGAAAAGCAAATCTAATTCTAGACATATTATGAGGGGAGTAACATTACAGTGATTAAGTTTTTTATATAAATGAATGGCCTGGAATATTGCACAGAGAAGTGGGGACTTGCTTTGTGAGAATTTTGGTGAATTCAAATGCTTTCATAAATGAGAAACCCTGGGGAGGGAGAATTCTCCTACAGATATATATGATGAGTTTAGTGCTGACTTGGACTTTCAGTGTGGGATTTAATCCATCATGGGCACAGAACAGATTAAAAAAAATAGTTTCTTAAAGCCTAAGTGCACAACAGTAAAGACCAAGGGCTTAAACAGTAATGGGGAAAACTGCCATGTCTGGAAATGGGTGCAAAGATATGAAGGTGCTTATTTGGGTGCAGGGTAATCACAGGCTGTACGCCAAGCACAAATCGCCCATGAAGTCCCAGCACTGTTTATAGAGATACAGTGAACATAGAAGGCCTGATGGTGATACAGCTCAAAAAATTCTGTGAACAGTGGATCTAGAATGTACATCAACCACACACACCTCACCTTCCAGCTGAGAGCCTTTCAAATAAAGCTACCAATTTTACTTCCTGAATATAGTTGGAAATAGCCTAAACACTGCAAATACTAAGGTTATCTGACTGCAAATAGTTATTTAGCTGTCTAAGGCAATTGGCAATGCCTTTGCATAGCCCCTAATGGAGATCTTGGTTCACCTGCTTAGCTGCAGGTTTACATGCTACAGCAAGAGTAAAGTTTATGGTGGGTCAGATACCAGTGGCCTCTGACCCTCATTATTTGGTGAGGGTATGTTTGCCAAGTGAGCTTTTTTTTTAAAGAAAATAAGTTTTATAGCTAACCGCTTTTAAAACTGGGGAAGGTAGCTGTACATGTTGTGTGTTCAGTCATTAAGCATGTCCAGAAACTCTTACTGCAAAATACTACTTGCTCTCTCTCTTTTGTGCCATTTGGCTAAATATGTTCTCATCGGACTTGTCAGGGATTAATTTGGTTTACCAAGTTGGGTTATACAGAGACATCAGAATGGTGGGCACTGTTTTGAAACTGATAGTTAACTATTTTTCTTTCTTGTAAACAAACCACTCAGAAATCTCAAAGGTCACAGCACCTTTGAACATGCTAAAACACCTGGGCTTTGGATTCCATTCCTTATCAGAGCACTAAAGAGAGCTGCATCACAGGCAAGCCTGAGGATACTTTAGATTTGGCTTCTCCAGGAATATGAAGTAGCAGAACTTCTGGAAGTGCATCCAAAAATATACTTTTAAAATAATTTAATAATAGAAGTCCTGGAGGCAACAAGCTTAGAGCTTTTGAATATCTCATAATGTGGAGTGGCATTTATCACATTTAATTTTGCATGTTGGGGATTTAAGCACCTAATCTAAGCCAGGAATGTAAGCTTTGCCATAGCAAGGATGGAAAGATGAGCACTTTTCAAACATCTTTGACAGGATGAGATGCCCCACCTCCCTTCATTTATCATAGGAGGAGTGGTGTCTGTCTGACAGCTGTCAAAATTTCTTAATTTCTAATATCAAGGAAGCAACAAGGGATTCAAATCTCTTCCTACTGGAGCTGATAGACCCTGGTTGAACATATTATCAGTGGAGGAAGTAAGATGCAAGATCTAAGTCAGACACCAAAAATGGCCTGAATGCAGTCTTTCTATGTCCAAAGGGGTAAGGAACGACACATCTCATATGCGCTTATTGAATGTATATTTGAAAGACTGTCTCCTTACTAAAATGCTATAAACTCATTTAACTGCAAAATTTAAGTTTAAAAAGGGGAATGTACCAAAGGATCATTCAGCTTAGGCAGCCATACTCACACTCAACACATACATAATTGAGATGGGAAATCTGAAACTGCTTTGCCCAAGTTCTGGGGTTTTTAGGGTTCTGTCTAAGGGCAGCCAGTTGCATGTTCCCAGCTCTGTGGTGAGCACTTTCTCTGAGAGACCTGTACCTCGGTGGTGCTGCAAATATCTTTCTCCAAACACAAATCTCAGCTGTTCTTTGGTTCCAGTTAATGTCTATGTCACTTGAAAGATGAAGTTAGGCTCTAAGCACTTACCCATGCCTTCAAAAATCTTTCCTCTAAAATGCAATGTAACCTGAAATTGGGATTCTTACTTGCTAACCACTGTGTTTTGTCTGTGATGAACACCTGCAATCACAGCGAGGCAAAATCAGTTTGATCTAATGGTTCAATAGCTATTGATCCAGAATAGCTCCTATTTCATTGTCTATGTTGACACTAATTGATGGTCCATTTGAAAGTTCTGGAGAACTGGTTTGAAACAATTTTACAGAAAAGTCTGGAAATCAACTTGCAGCATTAAAAAATGATTATTTTTAATAGGAATCCAGGTGAGCAGACACCTACATCCATATGACTTGCATATTAATAAAATCTTCATCTATCATATTTTAAACTGACTGTGATTCTTACCCTGGAAAAACTCACTGAAGACAATATGAGGTTTATTTGAATGGAAGTCAGAGCATCAGACCCAAAAGTTTAAGATGTCTGTGTATTTATTTCAGTTGGGTGTAAAACTGGAGTACAGTAAACACTGGCTAACTTAGGGAAATCTCGATGGAGAAAGGAAACATAGTAAGTGGTTGATATCACTGCCTGGATATGAGGAGGGAGGGGAGATGCTAGTTCTTGTCCTCTTCACAATCTTAAGGCTTAGTTCTCATTTACTTTTCAGTCTGTGGCTGTCTAACATAAAGAGCAGTAGTTTACAGTCACAGGAAAACGTATACATGGCAGCGATACTGTTTGAATTATAATGCGATTAAACTGCCTGTGTGGGGTGGTTTTGTTATGACAACCAAAGCTACAAAGATTAGGTAAAATTTCTTTTATAAAGTGGGACAGAAAAAATTACAGTGAAGGGAATCTTAAGTGATTAAACTGCAATTTCTTCAGCCTTTGATATGCAACTATTTTAATAGTTATCCACGGTGAACACAGAGATGGCAGAATCATTCTTCAAAAGAGTTTTGTTATATTTTATAACAAGTAACACAGCATCCTGAATTATTAAAAGCATTCAGTTTGGGGATACCTGACAGCTTGTTTGACTGAAGTTCTGGACCTAGTTTAACAGTCTTTGTCCTGGAACATGACTGCATAGTATATAACATGTGCAGCATGTCATGTTTATAGTATAGGTGTATATAAAAAAATATTTAGTTGATAGAAAAGAGTTCTATTAATAGGCAAAAATCAACATCTTGGCTTAGATCAATTAAAATAATTCTAAATATTTTTACTAAATATAATCCTCTGTCAGCTGTAGAATTACTGCACTATTTTCATCAACTAACTCACAGACAAATACACCTCCTTCCACAAAAAAAAAAAAAGCAGGCATCCAAAATATGGATAGTAATATTCATCTAGATATTGCTGCAATTGTTTTGATAACATATCATGCTTATGTTATAAAAGCCTGAAAACCACTGAGATGACTCCTCTAAAGAAAAATGGATTGACTCTTCAAATAAACCACCTTAACATGATGTGAGTACTCGATACAATATAGTCTCTCCTCATCACTGATCTTTCAGCTAAACACAAAATGTAAAGAAAATGATTAACCATAGTAACCCACGATGGAGGAAGATCATCTTCTGAATTAAATTTCAGCATGCATAGCTTCGTTCTACAGGAACTGCCAAACTTCTCTCTCAAGCTACTTCATAAACTTACCATAAAAAAGTTAATTTGGGGCAAATATTCTTAATGCTCTTTTTCTAAGGCAGGCTAGAACATAAAACAGGCTGATGTGGTCAAAGGCTTTTCTATTATTTGAATAGTGACTTCTGTTAAATCTATTAAAATGTATTACTTTTATGTACAAGTTTTCCCTTGCTTATTATAAGGGGGTAACCCTAAAATCATAAACTGAACACTAAAATGAATATTGCCACTAGATAGATATTGCCACAACAAAGATATTAAACTGTAGTCATTTTGTATTCTGAAAAGTTTCACCTCAGCTTCCTTTAACATCTATGCTAGAATGAAATGTTTTACCAATATTTCCTTACTGATACACAATTTCAGTTATAACTATAATTTATATAAATGTATCTAACACCATACATAACCACAAAAAGTACCTATTCTGGATTGTACATTGAGACTAAATTGTCACTGTCATTGGTGACAGTCCTTGGCCACTTCCTGTCAACAGAATTTCCAACCCCTCACCATTTTATCCAAGAGCAATCTGACAGAAACTCTACGTCTTAAGGTCTTTAAATATTTTTTGGAAACAGCTATGCTGCTTCTACTGTCTTTTTTGTTGCCTTCATTACACATCAAAGAACATGTATGTGTGTGTCAGTAAACATTTAAAAAGAATGTTATAAATTCCATAATCACAGTAAAAAAAATTCAGAGTCCAAACAGAAGACATAAACCATAGGTAAAGAAGCTTGATGGAACAACTTATTTAGTCTAGTAAATTACCAAGTCTTTTCCCTTTGTTAATGGATCAAGAAGTTATATTTTGGCTTTGAAACAAAAAGAGTGAGAGTGATCAAAAGGCAGAGGAAGAAAAACCATAAAGGAAATTGCATTGCTTCTGATGAGCTCTAAAGTGGGAAAGAGCTTGAAGAAAGTTCTTGAAAAGTTTTTAAAGAGCCAAGATTGAAGTAAAAATAGGAACATGGAGGGTGGGAAGAGCACCAGTGCCAGATAGGTGAAAACAATTACTGGAACATCAGCAGAACAAACCTCATAAGCTAATATGACAAAAATCTCAGAACTTTAGAAAGATGAAGGGTGATTTTGGATTGGGTTTTGGAGTGAATGTTGGTTAGGTCATGTGGTCACATTTATTGTAGGTACATGAAATGTACAAACCAGCACTATATTCATCCCAGCATCAATCCAAAACAATTTTGAGAACAGACTGTAAGTTTCACTAATCAAGGAACGCAACTTTATTCTGACAGAAACCAGTTACATTTCTTCACACTACAAGGCAATGGGAAATAAACTATGGATGCCAGATTTAGTGTTGTTTGACTTTTCACGAACATCTCTGCATGGCAACAGATATTTGCACTGAAACAGAAGTCATGAAAGAAATGAAGAACAGGTTCAAGATAATGACCCGTTTACAGAGTGTGATGGTAAAGAAGACATCTCAGGGACAACTCTTGAGGCAGCTATCTGCCTCTAGAGATACCTGTCAGGAGAAGGATGACTGAAAGTTACAGCTTAGCAATACTCTTGCATATACCCGGGCAAAAACCTATGCCTATGTTAATAAACTTATGATAATTTATAAATAGACATTTGTGTAATAATTCATTAGTGAAATAATGAACAAAAAGAGTATGGAAGCAAAAGAAAGGTTGTTGGTTAACTACAGCAACACACAGGCAACTGAAACACTCTCAGCTGGCTGACTTAAAATTTTCAAATTCTTTCTTTGTTTCAGCAGACTATTTATATAGGATTGTTCTTTGGTTTTTGAACGCCAAATTACTTGACATACTGTGAACAATAGACATTTGCTCTGAGGCCCAGGAGATCCTGTACGCCTTGCTTCCACATGGCCTTCAGGGCTGAACTGTAATAGCAAAATGACTTACACAACCAGTTAATTATCCAAATACTCCCATGAATCCCACTTGCTGTTTCCATTCTCTTCCCCCGCTCTCCTAATGTCCTTGGCAAGACAGTAAATACACACTGGCAAGAGATGGCACATCTTTTTGCCCTTGTAAGTTATGAAATACCACACTGTTGGAAAAGGTTAAAAACCCTTGACATTTGTATGTCATATTTAGTCTCCTTCACCAGCTTTTAACAACCAAAATTATTTCATTTTTACTAACTTATTTGAAGATCATATCTGGAATTATTTACATCGTTTAGTACAAAACAGCTACCAGAAGTAATAGCAAAAATCAGGCATTGCTACTGTTTAGAAGTTAAGATTATGCCATATCAACAGAGGGCAGCCTTTGATAACTATACATTTGAATGAAAAAATGGAGAGCAGTAAACTTCTGTTTGTTTTACACAGGACTGTGAGTTGTGTGGGTTTCAGTTAGGAAAATACATCTGTGATTCATAGAAGCCAGATGCCCCCAGGAAGGGTTGCATTTAAAATAATATATTTGCACTCTTTTTAAAGTAAACAAATGTCTTAAAATATAGGTTTACCCTGCTGAACCTCACAGGTAATTTATTTAGGAGGAAATATTCATCACTAGATTTCCACAGCACATTTATTTATTAATACTCTGTTAAATGAGGAGGTCTTCTGTGTCCCAAATCTTTCTGTTTCTTTTTAGACTTGGAAATAAACTCTATACTACTACTATAGTAGTATAGCAAAACCGCGAGCTTTCATGCAAAGATATGTATATCTTCTTCCCCCTGGTCAAATACTAGTTCCTTTATTCACTAAAAATTTATTTTAAAAGATCAATGGACTTGTTATTGGGCCTAGTTCTGATTTGTCACGCTAACTTCAGGGACAATTGGTAGGAAAACAGTTTGGATTTACATCTATGTCATTAGATCAGAATTTAACCAAGATGAATTTTCTTCAACTACAACTTGAACACAAATGTTGGCACAAGCCAAGGAAAATACTCTCAAAATTCTCATCAATTCTATAATCTGGAGCATTTTTGTTTGTGTTGTCCTGTGAAAAGAGGAAGAAATAAAGCAAGTTGTGCACTGTGTACTTGGACTGTGGCACAAGAGCTCACTGACTTGTTTGACAAGACAGCAGCTCTTAAAAATAAAGATGACTTCTGCTGTTTGTACATGGAGATTTACTACTTGGTGATGGAGATAACAGAGGTCAAAGAACCATACCCTGTATTCACTGAAAATAAGAAATTTCTGTATAAGATATGGGGAAACTCCATCCCTTTACTATTTTTTTCCTTTTTTTTTCCCAAAGCAGTGAAATATCTCAAAAAAATTAATAGTTGGAATGCCTTGGTCATTGATGCCTGGGACTCAGTTGAAGTGTCTTCCTCTGAATCTCACAAATGAGACATTCACTGCTGAAATCCAGGGTGAATGTCTCATAAGGGTAGAGAAATGGTATTAGTGCTGCTTAACTTGCTAGACATCTTACAACTAGAATTACTACCCCCTGCAGCAGCACCCAAGTCCGTAAGTCTGTTGCATAGGCTTATTTAATTAAATAGCTTTCAGCAGGATTCCACAGGTATGTCAGTAACAGAATATAAAAATACCTCACAAATTACAGCAATCCAGTGTTGTAGAACTGGATGTAGATGTCTACTGATGTCCCCCCACCCCAAACCAAGCTGAATTATTTATTAGAAAGAATACTTAAATGTGAATGTTGCTGACTGTGCCCACACTTGTAAAACTCAAATTCCAAACTCGAGTTTCACCATACAGAAAACAAGATCACGTACCATAATGCTGCTCTACCACTGAATGATAGGGTAAAAGATAATTTTAAAAGAAGGAATTAAAAAATTACACAAATGTCGAAACAACCTTGCACTGTCTTTGAACCTGTTGCTTTGTCCTATTTCTTGCTTTGTTAGAAACCTTCTTAAACCTGAGTATGGATCACATTTCATGAACAAGAAAGAATGTTAGCAACTGTGAGACAAGCTGAATCAAAACTGCTATCAGGGATTTTAAAAGGCAGGGAACCCCAAGTTCGGGTTCTCATTAATGTGTTTTTAACTGCAGGCACAAGGTGGCAGGAATACCGTGAAGCTTTCATTCACCCGCTGCTGTGACTCGCTGCCTCCGAGGAGTGACACCGGACGCTAACTGGTACCAACCGATGTGTTTTGCGCTGGAGATATTTAGCCAATATTCTTTGTGGCGCACAGGACCGCGCTGCCAGCAGGCAGCTCCGCCGCAGCCCCGCGCCGCTTCCCCTTGTGTGACCCATCCCGTTCTCCCTTGGGCACTTTTGTCTCCCCCCCGTTCCCCGTCATCCCGACTCGGCTCTCGGGCAGCCCCGCTCCTGCCGCCGCTGGAACGCGAGCGGCACCGCCGCCGCCCTGCTCTCACGTGGCGTCCCGCACCCCGAGGGGAAGGGAAAGCCCCAGCACTGCCCGCCGGCGAGCCGGGAACAGCCCAGCTTTAGTTCTGCTCCCGGGAGCCAGGCGGGAGCGGGGAAGCACAGTGCAGGGGGCGGCGGTGCGCTCCCGCTGCTGTCGGGGCTGGCAGAGGTGAACTCCTCCGCTGTGGGAAAGCAACGCCGCCCTGCCCCCGATACGGGGGCTCCCTTCCCGCGGCGGCTGGTGCCAGCAGAGCGATCCGTACCCACCACCTCCCCGCTCCCGCACCACCGAGGCTCATCCCGCCGCTCTCCCGACGCTTTCTCCGCCGCAACCTGTTGGGCGGTCGCGGGAAGGAGGGACAGAGGGAGGGGAGCTCCGCCCCTCCCAGTAGGCATGATTGGCACGCAATTCTGCCCAATCGCGCGCGGAGGCTTCTCCCCCTGCGGGTGCCCATTGGCCGCTCGGAGGCGCGGGGCGGGGCTTGCCGGGCCGCGGGGCTCCCCTCCGGAGCGGAGCGCGGCGCGCTCAGAGCGCAGCGTGTGCGCGGGGTGAGTGGCGCCGCGCCGGCGGCACAAGTGGGGCCGCGATTTGGCCGCTGCCGGAGGCTCCCGACGCTTTGCTCCGCCGGCAAGGACGATGCAGCCTCTCCCCGCCGGGCCGCGGCGGCTGCTGGCCGGCTTGCTGCTGCTGCTGGCCGGCTGCGCCTGGGTTGGGGTGGCGGAGCCGCCCCCAGGCAGCAGCGCCGCGGTCTCCTCGCTGTGGTCGCCGGAGGCGGCTCCCGTGGTGGTGGCCAACCGCGGGCTGCGGGTGCCCCTGGGCCGCTCCGCCTGGCTGGATCCCGCGCGGGACCTGGTGCTGCAAGTGCAGCCGGGTGACCGGTGCCACCTCACCGTGCTGGACGAGGACCCGCTCTGGCAGCGCCCGGGACGCCTGAGCCCCCGGCGCTTCCCCTGCGACTTCGGAGCCCGCGAGGTGCAGTACTCGCACCTGGGCGGCCGCAGCCCCGCCCGGGACCGCGTCCGCCTGCAGCTGCGCTACGACTCGCCGAGCCGCGCCCTGGTGCTGCCCCTGGTGCTGGAGGTGGAGGTGCTCTTCACCCAGCTGGAGATCGTCACCCGCAACCTGCCCCTCACCGTGGAGCGCCTGCGGGGCACCAGCAACCCGCTGGACGCTCGCAGCCTGGAGTTCGCCTTCGAGCCGGGCCGGCAGCGCTGCCGGGTGGGGCTGCTGCCGCTGCTGGCCGGGCTGCCCCGCTACGGAGAGATCCTCAACTACCCGCCGGCGGCGGCGGGCGGGGGCGGGGAAGCGGCGGGGGGCGGCCCGATGCCTTCCTCGATGTGGGACTGCGAGGAGTTCCTGCGCCTGGGGCTGCGCTACCGGCACACAGCCGCCGGCGGCTCCCCGAACCGCGACCTGGTGCCGCTGGTGGCCGAGCTGCGGGAAGCGGCGGGCGGCGGGGCACTGCTGAAGCGCGAGTACTTCCAGGTGCTGGTGCGGATCCGCGCCGGGACTGAGAACGTGGCCCCCAAACCCAGCTTCTTGGCCATGCTGATGATGGAGGTGGACCAGTTTGTGCTCACCGCCCTCACGCCTGACATGCTGTCAGCTGAGGATGCAGAGTCACCACCCGATCTGCTGCTCTTCAACATCACCTCTCCCTTTGGCCCTGGCCAAGGCCACATGGTCAGCACAGATGACCGGAGCTTGCCTGTCACCTCTTTCAGTCAGCGGGATGTGCGGGAGCTGCGCATTGCTTATCAGCCACCCGTGGAGGACTCTGATCGGGAGCGGCTCTTTGAGCTCGAACTGGAAGTGTTGGACCCAGAAGGTGCTGCCTCAGAGCCCTTCGCCTTTGTGATTGTGGTGAAGCCCATGAACACCCTGGCACCTGTGGTGACCCGCAACACTGGTCTTGTGCTCTATGAGGGGCAGTCAAGGCCTCTCTCGGGCCCAGGTCCCAGCCCCAACCTGGTGGTCAGTGATGAGGATGACCTTGAGCAGGTGCGGGTGAGTGTGGTGGCAGGGCTGAGGCATGGCCACCTCACTCTCCTGGAGGACATCCCAGGACCTGCTGCCCCTCGTAAACACTTCACAGTGGCTGAGCTGGCAGCAGGCCGGGTCATTTACCAGCACGATGGCAGCGAGTCTCCGCTCAGTGACAACCTGGTGCTGCGGCTGGAAGATGGTAGCTCTCGCCACCGTGTCGAGTTCCTTTTCCCGATTACCGTGGTGCCCACTGATGACCAGCCACCCCTACTTAATGCTAACACAGGACTTGCCATGGCTGAGGGTGAAACAGTGCCCATCACCACCCGTGCCCTTAGTGCCACGGACATTGACTCGCAGGATGCCATCCTGCTCTTCACAGTGGAGTCTGGCCCCACGGCTGGGCAGCTGCTGCTCCGTCAAGCACAACCACCTCCTGGCTGGGAAGAGGAGGAAGAAGAGGAGGGCTTTTCTTGGAGGAGGGTGCCAGGTGTAGCAGGGAGCTCCCTCATCTATGAAAAGCCAGTGAGAGAGTGGCTGCAACAGGACATTGTGGAAGGGCGTCTCTTTTACCACCACTTTGGGGCTCACAGCCCTGGCCCTGGGGTTGTGTTGGACCAGTTCATCTTTAGAGTCCAGGATGACAATGACCCACCCAACCGCTCTGGACCGCAGACTTTTGTCATCAGGGTACATCCTGTAGACAGATTAGCCCCAGAGCTCCATAGCAGCAGCAGCCTGCACTTAATAGTTGCAGAGCAGCAGGTGACCCCCCTGCGGAGGAAGCACTTGTGTTACACAGATCAGGACTCCGGAGACCGTGAACTTCGCTACACAGTAATCCAGCCCCCCACCGACACTGACTCCAACCACCCTCCCGACGCCTATGGAGCGCGCCTTGGATCCCTCGTGCTGACTGAGGATCACTCTGTGGAAGTGACGCACTTCACTCAAGCCCAGATCAACCATCACAAGATCTCGTACCGCCCCCCACAGGAAGAGCTGGGGGTGGCCCCTCATTTGATTCAGTTTCAGTATCAAGTGCAAGATGCAGCTGGCAATGCAGCCAAAGGGACTTTCACCATCTACCTGCAGCCTGTGGATAACCAGCCTCCCGAAATCACTAATACTGGCTTCACTTTGCCTGAGGGAGGCAGCCATGTCCTTAGTCCAACTGAGCTGGATGCCAGTGACACGGACACTGAACTTGCCCGTCTCAGATTTATCCTGACCCAAGCTCCTCGGTATGGCCAGTTGCAGCTTTCTGGGTACAGTCTGGTTCCAGGAGGTATCTTTGGCCTGGAGGATATCAGGCAGGGGAGGGTGGTGTATGTGCATGGTGGAGCTGAGACCAGCAGTGATACCTGCAGGCTTGAT
Organism: Mystacornis crossleyi; assembly: GCA_013400655.1. Classification (NCBI taxonomy): domain Eukaryota; kingdom Metazoa; phylum Chordata; class Aves; order Passeriformes; family Timaliidae; genus Mystacornis; species Mystacornis crossleyi. The sequence goes on along the minus strand of VYZQ01054885.1, from coordinate 37,666 downwards.
GTGAGTGATGGGGTTCATTTTGTGCCCATCACGCTGAAAATGAGTGTGCACCCAGTTGATGATGAGGTTCCTACACTACGATTGCCCCCAGGCACTCTTGGTTCCTACCTAGATGTGCTGGAGAATGGTGCTGCTGAAATCACTGCTAATGTCATTCAGGGCAGGGAAGAGAATACAGAGAACTTAATGTTGACCTTCATTGTAGAGGATCCTCCTCAGCATGGGAGCATCCTGGTTCAAGGGGTGCCTGCAGAGAGATTTTCCCAGAGAGATCTGCTGGATGGTGCTGTGGTATATGCTCACACTGGTGGCGAAATAGGCCTTCTGCCCAAGGAGGATGCCTTCAACCTTACCTTATCTGACCTCTCTGAGAAGTGGCGTGTCAGGGGCAACGTTGTTCAAGGAGTTTCGGTTTTGGTGACCATTCTTCCTGTTGACAGTCAAGCTCCAGAGATTTTTGTGGGGGAGCAGTTCATGGTAATGGAAGGGGACAAACGGGTCATTACTCTTGCTGACCTCAGGGCTGAAGATGTGGATACTCCTAGTGATGATATACTATGCACAATTGTTGCTCAGCCCACATCTGGGTATGTAGAGAACATCTCTCCTGCCCCAGGATCTGAAAAATCTAGGGCAGGTGTAGCTATAAGTGCTTTTACCTTGAAGGACCTCCGTCAAGGGCATATTTTTTATGTCCAAAGTATACATAAGGGTGTAGAGCCTGTGGAAGACAGGTTTGCTTTGCGCTGTTCTGATGGCATTAACTTTTCCCAGAGGCGCTTCTTCCCCATTGTTATTGTGCCAATCAATGACGAAGAGCCTGAAATCTTCATGCGAGAGTTTGTTGTGATGGAAGGCATGAGCCTGGTTATTGACACCCCTATCCTCAACGCAGTTGATGTGGATGTCCCTGCTGATGAGCTAACGTTCACCATCACCAGGCTTCCCAGACACGGCCACATTGTGAACCAGCTGGTCAATGGAACTGTCCTAGTGGAGAGCTTCACCTTGGATCAGATAACAGAGAGCTCCAGCATTCTCTACGAACATGATGACTCTGAGACAAGGGCGGACAGTTTTGAGGTGCAACTCACAGATGGTAAACACACCATTAGGAAAATGGTACCCATCATGGTTATTCCTGTAGATGATGAGACGCCCAGAATGGCCATCAATGATGGTTTGGAGATTGAAATAGGGGAAACTAGAACTATTAATAACAGGATATTGAAGGCTACTGATCTCGACTCTGAAGACAAAACCTTGATGTACATTATAAGCTACGGGCCTGGACAAGGTCTCTTGCAGAGAATAAAGCCTTCAGGTGGAGCTGAAAATATCACCCTGGGAATGAACTTCACCCAAGATGAAGTGGATAGAAATTTGATTCGATATGTCCATTTTGGCCAACAAGGAGTTCGTGATCTTATCAAGTTTGATGTGACAGATGGAATAAATCCTCTCATTGACCGCTACTTTTATGTGACAATAGGCAGCATTGATATTGTCTTCCCAGATGTCATCAGCAAAGGAGTTTCTCTGAAGGAAGGAGGGAAGGTAACCCTTACTACTGATTTGCTTAGTACCAGTGACCTGAATAGTCCAGATGAGAACTTAGTTTTTACTATTACCAGACCACCTGTTCGTGGTCATCTTGAATGCACAGATCAGCCTGGGGTACCCATCTCCACTTTCACTCAACTTCTGTTAGCAGGCAATAAAGTCTACTACATTCATACTTCAGAAGACGAGGTGAAAATGGACAGCTTTGAGTTTGAGGTGACTGATGGCTATAACCCTGTGTTTCGTACTTTCAGAATTTCTATCAGTGATGTGGACAATAAGAAACCTGTTGTCACAATACATAACCTGGTGGTGAGTGAAAATGAATACAAACTGATAACCCCATTTGAACTGACTGCAGAAGACAGAGATACACCTGATGCACTGCTAAAATTTATCATCACTCAAATACCAGTTCATGGCCAGATCATGTTCAATAACTCCAAACCAGTCACCACCTTCACTAAACAAGATCTCAATGAAAATCTAATCAGCTACAAACACGATGGTACAGAATCAGTTGAGGATAGTTTCTCTTTCACTGTTACAGATGGCACTCATACTGATTTCTATGTCTTCCCCAACACTGTGTTTGAAACAAGGAAACCTCAGACTATGAAGATTCGAATAATGGCTGTGGACAACAGTGTACCTCAAGTGGTAATAAATAAGGGTGCTCAGACTCTCCGTGTTCTGGCCACAGGTCACATTGGGTTTCTGATTACCAACAAAGTGCTCAAAGTGGAAGACAGGGACAGTTTACATGTTACTCTTAAGATCAGAATCACAGAGGGTCCACGCCATGGCTTCCTGATTCACCTGGGGAAAGGCAACCATAGCATCAGCCAGTTCACCCAAGGTACTACAATAATTCATATGCTTTCTTTAGATCACTGGAAACATTACTTTTCATGCTAAACTCTATAATAATTGATGGGAGAAACTTTTCAACTATGAGCTTATTTATAATGGCTTCATAATCTTTAACATCTGTTTATTTTTTTATTACATCCATAACAGCTTTAAACAGGAAATGTGGTCTTCTGGATAAACACCGAATAAAGGTGTTTTTTTCTTCGGAGAGCTTAGTCCAAATGACTGATGTGCTTTGCATTTTCTATTAGTCATAGTGATAAAAATTTGCATAACAGAATTGGGCTGTACATCTTAAGTGACAGTGCTTTCTTTAACCAGTTTTATTTAGAAAATGCTGTGGGAGTGGCCAAGTTATTATTAACTAATGGTCATACCATGTCTAGGATACCAGTTGCTGTACAGTCTGAGCACACCTAACTGTAAAAGCAAAATCATTTCCCCACCAGTGGGAAATAATACATTATGAGTGCATTTGTTGCCTTAATTACACAAATCTTTACCACAAAGTGTTTGTGGTAAATTAAAAGATAATGTAAACATTTTAAAATTACGTCAATGGTACTTACTTTTTACATGGAACTAAAATATTCGGTGGTATAAAGAGGGCAAAACCCACGCGTCATATATTCTGAAATAAAGCCTCAACCCAAAGCTGTGAAGTAACTTTAATTGAAATGGGAGCGTTAGCTATCTGGAGAATTTTCCATGTTACTTTGCAATGACTTAATGTCTAGTTAATTAACAATGAAATCAGGGTTTTTTTCAGCCTTCTGCAATGGGGGGAATGAGCAGACAGCACCAACAGTATGGACACTCAAAATTAAAGGGGCCCAGCCAGCCTGGGCTGTGTAGGAGGAAAGGTTTGAGGTGAACACTTGCAGCTGGCTGTGTTTATTTCACAAAGGCCACACTGGTACATACCCATGTTACAGTCTTGGCTGTAGCAATGTTCTTGTCAAATATACCAAATCTTTCAAACAGGCCTGATGAACTTTCCAGTGGTTGGAGTATCTTAAGTTTTGTAGTGCTAGTGCAAAAAAAGGGGATGAGAAGAGATCAAACTGTGTCCAAGCTTTGTGAACCACCACAGCTCCTTAAATGTAAGGCTTCAGTAGTGAGCTGTGAGTAATATTGAGAGTGTTGTCAGAATAAGTGAGAAACAAAAGAGAAAGGGAGTGAGCAAATAAACAGATTATCACTTATTTTAGTGGGTTTTCTCTTACACTGAAGATTGTGGAATTACTGAACAGCTGTTTTTGAAAGCAGACCGCTGCATAGCACAGTGATACCTCATTTTTTTGGAGGATGGGGAGCACTTGGGAGAGGTACATATTCATTCTCTCTTGTGCCCTGTGGCCAGGCGTGCATTTGTGTGATGACCAAAGTGAATTTGTTACTGAGCTTTGAATCGGCAGTCCAACCACGTGGCATGAAGGCTGTCTTAATACCCTGGAGTTGCCTAATCTGGGTAAGAAGCATGCAGCTCTTAGGAAAGATTGGTTTTAAAGCTAGTGAGGATCCCCATAAAGTGGTGTAACTTCGCAGGTTCCCTGACAGTACTAGCACAAGCACTCTTCATTTGTGTTGGATTGAAGAGTGTTTTTAAGAAATACACATTTCTTCAATAAGATTGGCCTTTGAGAAGGTCATGCTTATGCTATACTGAGACAAATAATTTTCTAGTGTTCAGGGCAGAAATAAACAAGACCCTTTTTTTTTTCATATTCATTATGACCCCAGTGTAAGTGCAGATTTTGCAATGGACTTTGGGAAGCCTCTGTATTGACTATTGGACCTGCTGTTGCACACTTTCTTTTTATGTTTTATCTTCCCCTCTTTTTAGGCCTCTTATCCTGCCATATGCCACCTCTTTCAAAATGCTGAATAGTTCCAGTTTCATCAACATGTGTGGATTCTTATGGAGCTTGTAAAACTTGGTTAGAGTCTTCCAGTTTATGTTGGAAGGGACCCCTCGAGGTCATTTGGTCCTATCCCTACTCAAAACTGGGACAACTTTGAGGTCAAATGAGACTCTTCAGGGTGGCATGCAAAAAAATTTTGAAGGCTGCTTGCTAGTTAGTGAAGTCCATCCTCAAACTCCCATTTCTTGGATTTGTGTCTGTGGTTGTATGAACAGGCAGGCTGACCACTTTGAGTGGGGTAAGAAGATTCATTGTGTGCAAGCAATGTGAGCAGTCTGGTTTTTTGAATTGCCTGTAACTGAAAGAGAGGGCAGAGCAATTGTTTAGAACACAGCTTTCTGCCTTATGCTAGGGGAGATAATTATTTTTTTTTAAATATAAAATTATATTTGATGTATTTCAAAATTATGTTGGAGAATTCCAATATAAAATTAATTTCAGCAGGCACTGTAGTTACATGGTTATGAATTTTGCTTACAACTAGGCAAGTTTGGCTATAACTAGCACAACCTAATCAGCTGCATAAGGATAGCATAGACTTGCCCAAGTGACTCTGAACATGTTCTTATGGAACAGAAAACAGGTCATTCTTTACAGTTATTTTGACAAAATTAAGGTCTTTGGATGACAAGTGGCCTTTTTTTCTCATGAGGTGGTCCTGGTCTTGCAAACACTGGTTCAAGTGCTTATCTTTATGTGTGCTGGAACTGTGGATTTTGATAAGGCTACCCACATAAGAAGAGCTGAGTACTTGTGTGTTTGCAGGATGAAAGATTTATTTGCTCCACTGGCATGAAAAAGTATTTGTTTGCATCCTCTTTACAGCCCCATGAAATTTTGATCTTTAACTTTCAAACATTTGTGGAAGAGATTCTTCAGTTACATGTATTTGCTAATAATGCTCTTACCTTGTTTGCGCTCAAAGATGTCTGGTTACTTTTGGAACTGAAGATTTTGTGAAGCTCTAACAAAAGTGCTTGACTTCTTTTACTCATGCATCCACCATAACATCAGAGGAGAACTTGGATGATACTTGAGCTCCACTTTAATGCTATTAATTTCTAACACTTTTTCTCAAAAAAGGTGTCAGACCTGGGTTTTTACCAAGAGCAGTCCTTCAAAGAAAGTGACAAAAATTAGTTTTTATGTATTACATGCTTCTCATCACTACTCAAGGAAACCAGGAAAAAACAATATTAACAAGTATTTGTTATCTTTTACCTACTTTATGGCAACTGATGGTTAAAAATTGTACATCGGGGTTTTTTTCTTACTGAAGTCTTGTCTGTTTAATTGCATCTATTTGGGTTCTTAAAACAGTCAATCACTTTTACTGTCCTCTACAGTACTTCGCAGGTTGAAGAATGACAGAATCAATATCAATATCCTTGTGGAGATACACCTCTGTTTAAGAAATTGGACCACTAAAAATATGAAATAGTTCTGACTGTCAAGCCCATGTTTTTAAATTTTGTTTCTGTTCTTTTTGTAAATACAGCTTAAAAGAAAAAGAGGACTGGGGAGGGGGAAGTAAAGGGAGGGAGAGTGAACTATATCTGTAAAATTTCAACACTGGTAATACTGAAATTCCTAAATTTTGCTGTAGAACCTCGACCTCTCTGTTGTTGAAGCTAAACTATTTAATACATGTCATTTTTTTTCTAAAAAAGCAGTTTCCTACCTTCATCATTTAAAATAGAATCTATTTTTCATGACTCTTTCCAGCTGATATTGATGATATGAAGATATGCTATGTTTTACGAGGCGGTGACAATGCCACCAGTGACATTTTTCATTTCTTGGTTGAAGATGGTGGTGAGTACTCCTAAAATCTCAGTTTTTCTTGTTATTTAAAGACAAAGAATTTAAGTATGCTTTGGGAATTGAAGAATATTGAATTTAATTGAGGGAAGTCTGGTTTATCTCCCGGAATGTGATTTTTTTATGGCTTTCCTATACTGTGGGCTATTTCTGATGATTACGAAGAGATGTGTCGATGAAATGGTAACTGCACCTAATGAAAAAACCTAATCTAGCAAGAAAGTGAAATTCTGTGAAATTCTGCTTAGATACCTGGACTTTCTGTAGTTTTACCTTTGTATTACCTGTCTAGGCTCTTTACGCATAAATTCTCCTCAGTCTTTACCTTGAGAAAATTTTCATGTATGGTTATTGTTTTCTACCTTTTTAAAGGTTCCAGTTCTAAGACTATTCATATCAAAACATTATCTCAGATGTACCTGTTATGTAGAGTTTAAGTTTTGATTCTACCTACTTAACGGAATCCTCAGTGTCTTGACTTTGTCAAAGATGTTTGTCAGGTGACTGGTGTGAATTCTCCTGGCTAATATTATTTTCTGGGATTGTGGTGGAGGCAAAAGAAAATTATAAAAACAAGTTGAGAATACTGGCATGTACTCATTTGAGGAAAAAATATGTAGGGGTTTTTTCTTTGTTTTAAAAGCACCAAGAAAGAACAGTTTAAAGGGTAAACAAAATGCATCAACAGGCGCTTTTTTCCCATCCAAAGTCTGACTTGATATGGATATTCCTAAATGTAGGTATTCCTCTGTGTGGTAGCAGGTGGCTAGATTATGTTACTTTAATGCCTTTTTAAATATGTGATACATGGATCTCTGAGTAACTGGCAATGAATTTTATTAGTTGATTTAATAATATGCTTCTTAGAAAGAATGCTTCAAGTTAGCTGATTGTCAGCTCATGTACTCAGCTTGTTACTGCTTCACAAGAAGCATAGCTAATTAAGGGTATTAAGATCAGTGAACAGGGATTTGTCCTGTCTGTCACAGACTGGACAGTTTTGTTATCATCTACCATTGCTGCAGAGGGATATTAAAGCATGTTTTACTGTTTATTGTGCTGGACAAGCACAGAGGAAACTACCTTTCGAGACTTTTGGAAACATCTTTGCAAACCTTTGTGATGTTAGAGACCAGGTAGTGAGATAAGAGTTTACAACACTTGACTTACTTTCCATAAATGTTTGCTTTTCACTGAGATACAGGTTAGAGAAGCTTAAAAGTATCTAAAATGGAACCTGCGATGCTGTCTTTTCATAGTAATATTTTTTTATGACAGGTGTCACCACAAGGTGACATTTTTATGATGTTTGAGTTGCTCTTTTAGTAGGGGAACAAATATTCAGTCTTAAGATCTTTTCAAGGTTTTGTGTAATGGGAGTAATTAAAGCTGATGAAAATTTCCTCTCAGTGAGCTCAGTACTTAAAACTGAGTTTGCCCCTTGAGAGCCCAACATTTGTGGGACTTGTCTCCATGCTATTTAACACTTCATAGCGGCAAATATGTAGTTAAAGCAAATTGCACTTAATATATTCCAACTCAATACCAAGAATTTTTCTTGCATTAGAAAGCTTACCTGCCACATCTGCGTCTATTTGGCAGAGTTGTAACAGCCTGTTAATTGTAATGGCATGCAATTTTCATAATACAGAGAATCATTATGATAACAAGGTGCTTGCTGATTTTTTTAGAGCCTTTGGAAGCTGTGACATTATTGTTTTACAGAGTACTTAGCTAGATGGTAAGATGGTCTTTGCTTTCCTGAGGCTATTTGTTGACAGAAAATGAGCTGTGTTGCATTTCAGAGTATTTCTGGTTTTGAAGATGGTAAAGATTCATTTAAAATTGATGAAGTTGTGATAAAAACATTAGTGATTGTCTATCTGAAATATCTCAAATTTATTAGCAATATGTTTAGAATCTGTAACGGATGAAAAATCCAGAAATTTAGTCTACTTCTATTTTCACCCTCCTCAGAAAGACTTCAAAGCCAGTGTTTTGCAACTCAGATGTATTTTGGCAGACTTTCAGTGGTACCAAGGCTATTGTTTAGGTTTTTTTGATTTTAAGCCAAATCATATTAAGAGACTCCACACAAGAGCTGAGTGAAAGATGGAGCACAGGTGATCAACATCCTTTGTAGAAAGGCACACTTCAGACTTCCATCTCCTGTATCAGGGTTTCTCCAGTAGTAACAGGTTTGTGCTACCCTACAGTGCCTAATGCTGTAAATTAAATAAGTGGGACTTCACTTAAACCGAATTGTGTGATAGTCCGTAAGTGATCTAGTTCAAATCAAGAAGCATTTCAAAACGTGATTCAGTGAATGAATATGCATTCCTGTAAGTCAGGTAATGTGATTTCAAATAACTTTAAAACCCTAAAATAAGTCACATTTTGCAACCCAAGTATTTTATATCTTCTAGGCTTTCATGCCTCAGCAAGGGGAACATGCAACAGCAATTCTTGCTCTTTTCATGTGATGTGAATTAGAAAGTTATTTTTGCCCCAGACCTGTACTGTTGCCTGTAAAATACTTTTCTGCATCTCCTGTGGTATTTGTTCACGGTCTCTGAGCTGCAAATAGGAGAAGAGCATGACTTCCTCTAGGTCTGTCTTTTGGTGGCTGATCTGCCATACTCATTATACCATGTCTTATGAGAACAAATGCAGATGCTCTTCTGTCGGTCTCTTAAACGATGATAGTCTGGCTGGGGCCTGAGGCTGTTATTTCGTGCAATTGCCTGGAGACCAAGTACAAGGAGTCATCGAACTGCTCTGCTGTGAACTTTGTTGTGGATTTGGAATTTTGTTTATCTTCTCACATGTAGTAGTATTTATGGTAAGCAAGTGCAGGCAGCAGCAAACTAGGTGGGTAGGTGAGGGGAAGAGAGCCAAGTCAACCCTCTGCCAGCTCTTGGCCCCTTGCCTGCTCCGTATCTCGCAGTGGGGGTAAGGTGAGTGCCGTGGTGCATACCAAATCATCACCTGAGATCTGAAAGCGTGAAATATGGTACTGGAACAAGGTTGTTTGCTTAGTGGCCGGGGGAGAAAACTGGAGTATAGAAAATGAAGAGTAGCTTGGGGATTATGGTTATCTCATAATAAACTTTGGGATTAGAATTAAAGAGAACAGAAACGGGCTCAATATGAAGAGAAAGGAAGGCCATTTAAAAGGAAAGAAAGCCCGTAGGACTATAATTACAAGCAAGAGTATAGGCCTGCTGTATTCAAACCAAAATTAGAGGTTACATCAGGAAGAACTGGTTCAGGTTTAAAGCTCTGAAAGAGTCTTATTGTCAGCATCAATTACCTGCAAATGTATGGCTGTAGAGATTTTCTGCCTTTAAATGGCATTTTTAATAGGAGTAGTTAAAAAGTAGAATAAATTGAACACAATTCACCTATTTATCAGCACTAATGTTTTTTAAAGGTAGAATGTGTTTTTATTCATATATAGGCATTTAGCCTCAAGATGATCTGCTATAAAGTGGATGAGCCCATGGATTTCTGCTGTACTTAGAATAAGAAGAGTCTGTAGTGTATCAGATGCTGCTGAATTAGCTGTGTGACATTTTGAAAGAAACTGCTGTGGTTCATTTTAAGAATTTACTTTCCATTTTGTTTTGAATTCCAATCTTAAAATAATCACGTGGAGATCTTTTGGAACTGAAAAGGTATTACGAGTCCATTTTTGCAAAACCTTGAAAAAAGCGTGGATTTTTCTTTTTCATAAAGGTTGCAAAAGAGTCTCAGTTGAATCACATTCCTCTAGAGTGGCCTCTACATTCCATTAAGAAGGTGGAGAAAAAGCTCTTCTTAGCAAGTGCAAGCAAGTGACAGTGGTGAATCCTGATGTTTACATTATTAAGTTCTTGATTCAGTGGTTAATAAAGGAATGAATGCTACCAGAAGGCAGGGGAAGCAGGATTTTTTTTTTTTTTTTTCCTCATAGGGAGGTAAAATCCAAATCTAGACTGATAGTTGAAGTCCTGCATGTATTTCTGGTATGTAAGTTTGAACACTATTGAAAGACTCACTAGACTGAAAAAAAAATCCAGCTGAAAATGCTTGAGCCTTTTAATAAGTGAAAAACACACTCGCTGACTAACTTATGTCTAATAATTTTAATGAGAAGCTGCAGTTTCTGCAGCAAGTTCATATTACTGCAGTCTTGAGAAAATTATGTATGTATGGCACTGTGTAAAGTTGGTGCTTCAGCTGTGCAAAATGGCACTAATCTGTATGGAATGAAAGTTTACACAGAAATCAGCTCCAGTGTGTTGAGCTCTTGTGCCTGTTTCACAAAACTGCACACTACAATTTTATCCTGCATCCCTTATGAGTTGTCTGAGGCATTTTTGCTCCTTATGTGAACTGGGCATGGGAAATGCAGTTAAAACTGAAATCTGTTGTTTACCTTCTCTTTATTCTTTTCTTGTCTGAGATTTCTTAATGTCACTGCAGTAAGGAAGTCATTATAATTGACTAAGAATATGGATTTAATGCCCACCTATCCATTCTGTAGAATAGAAGATACTTTGTCATGAAATGTGCTGTTTCAAATAATCTGAAACTGGTTGAACTGGTTTGCGGCAATTTTTTCTCCAGATTCTGCTGATTGTGTAGAGTAAAACAAACACACCACAAAACTGGCACTAAACTCAAACCCCAGCACAACCTCCATGCCTCCAGAGGCAGTGTCAAAGTGAAATACATTCCCTGCCCAGCAATGGGTGTCTGGGGTAGCAGTACTACTGTGTCTGCGTGCGGAATGCTTGTTAGAGAGCATCTATTGCACTCTTTTTTGATTCACATAAGAAAAATTCTTTATTCTCTTTAAGTTTTTTAGATAACTCCAAAATGTGCAAGATCAGGTCATGTAATGTCAGCAAAGGAATGTTCATCTCTTTTAAACAGGGGTCTGCTTCCAGATATTTTTAAAAGAAAACCTTGTTCTTGGCCTGCTTTTAACTTGACTAGTGCTCCCGTCGCAGTAGTTTGCCGTGTTTGTTCTCCCTCCTCCCCTGTCTGTCTTCTGAAGCTTGGGAAACTGTCAACCAGGATTGCAGCACCCATGGAAGAAATTCCTGTGTTGAGCCTTAGTATTTTTTGTTGCAAGAGGCTAGTGCCACACTAACGATATTTCACATTACAGGCAGTCCCGTTACATTTTCCTGTTTTGAGTAACAAAATGAGATGACCCTAATGTGGGCCTTTTAGGTCTGGAGCATTCTGAAGAAAAACCCCAGATCGTGTGAGGGGAAACCCATTTCATATTCAGCTTTAATCGGAACCATAATCTGCTTGTCCCTTACCTAACTTCTTTCTCTGCTCAGTGCTTAAGTGGAGTCCTCCAAGGTGCTTCTTTATGACTGCTGTGATATCTTGCAACACCTTGCCTCAAGGGTAGAATGGTTTCAAAGGGGAAGTAATGACAGATTCTCATAGCTGTTTTAGGAATGTGAGGATCACTAGGGAAACAAGAATTGTTTTATTTCAGGCTCTTTGGGCAGCTTTCCTGACTTAAAGCCAAAGCATTGCAAAGCCAAGGCTCACTAAAACTGGTGATTTACATCATTAGCTAAATCTTACTTAAACTTTTCATTACAGATCCCTAAATGCCTTAATACAGCACTGCATTTTGCTGTACTAACATTTAGCTAAATCCCTACTGAAGCAAGAATCTTTCAAAAACAATTCCCTGAAGTTAGCCTTTAAGCTTAATTTATGGGAAAACTTCACAGGCTTTTCCCAAATATGTTTACACAAGAAATTCTGCTGAAGAATCACTGTTCCACTGCCTAGAGAAAACTCACCATTAAATTTGTGAAATACAATTATTTCAGCTGTCATCCTTTGTTTTGCTAAACAAACACTATTTTTCAGGAACTTCACCATTCTGGTATGCTTTATTAATTTGTGAGAGAATAATATTACACCTTTAACTTTAATTATTAAGCTGTAGCAGTTGTCAGTGCTGTTTTCCAAAGCCAGAACGCTGATGAGTTTTCCTGGGTGAGCTGTAATAATAATGTTAGATCAGACATTTTGGACTGAATATCTGATAGTTCTTAAAGTAGCAAACTGGTAAAATATGATTGGGAATTATTTGCAGTATCCTTGTTTGACCTCACTTATGGCATTTGGGGCACACCAGTCTTAGCAACACGCATTAACTACATTTATCTTTGGCTTAAAAATGAGGGCATCACATGTTGGCAGTTTGCTTGCCATCATTTGCGAAGTACTGTATTGGATTCTGGTCCATTGCCAGGCTTAATATACTCTAGGATGGTGCCCAAACAATTTTCCACGTGTCACACCTCTTACTGTAAGTATTATCAGGGGATTTAAATAGTTAGTTTGAAACTGCAGTTTATATAAAAAAAGAAAAAAGTCAAAATAAACTTTACTGTAAATAAAAAATGAGTTCATGGTGTCATTGTTGTGAATGTGGCTGCAAGGTCTCAGCAAAATTAAGTATCTGTGAAAATATGCAGGAGTAAGAAATGCTTATATGGGCCTTTTAGAAAGACTGGCACAAGCCTTACTAATCTCAGTGGAAAGACTTTCACTGTCTTCTATACTAGTCGTTACATTGGTCTCCTTGTCCTGGCATTTTTGACTGAATCATGGAAATTATTACATTTTCCATTTCTAACTTGAATATCACCTTTTCTGCAATAATTCTCTTCTGGCTTCTCTAGTTGAAACAAGAGGGTTTTTGAGAGGAATAAAGGTAGCTCTGTGATATGGCAAGAGAATTTTTGGTTGGTTTTAATTATTTGGGTTCAATGGTAATTTTGTCCAAAAACAAAGTTTTCCCTCTGCTCCCTATCCTGGATTTTTAATAATTTTTTTTTAAAAAGAAAAGCAATGTAGTTGAAGGGGTGGGTTTAGATACTGCCTTGGATTAGTAAAGGAGAGTCAATTGTGGTTTTAATTGTCTTTTATACAGAACTTAGGGCACTTTGTCCAAACATGGAAGTCTCGGATGCAATTCCTTCCTTCATTTGAGAGGCTTTTTAACCCATACTCCCACTAATGTGCCTTCACTTACATTCTGGCCTGTTTTGTAATAATTTTCTGTTTGCTGCCCAAACCAAAGTATATTGTTTCTGAATTACTCTTTTGAACATTGCCCACACTTGGATGTTCCACTTTCAACTAAGCTTTGCTACTATGGGGCCAACAAATTCTGCCTATTTTTTTTTGTATTTGTTCCTCCCTCTCTTTCCCCCTGTATTTCTCCTTTGCTGCTAATACCTGCTATGTTCCATAGAATAAAATGGCTTAAGCAGGCCAGTTAGGAGCAGTGCCTCCCAGAATAACCCTAAGTCTGGTTGTTTAGAGCAGGCAGATACTGATGCCATTCCAGTTCTCCTTGAATCAGGGCCAATGGTCTTGTCTTCCATACAGAATGAGCACCTGGACTGTTGGGCTCGTTAAATAGAGAGGAAATGTCTCAAACACCAATACCTGTTGATAATATTTTTCTCGTTTCTGACTGAGATCATTTGCTGAGTGATCACACTTTCAAAGAACAGATATAGTTGCAACAAAATTTACCAGTTTAGCACTTGGAGCTCAATCACACTTGTTTTGCTGAGCTGAAGAATGCTATTAATTTCATTTGACCTGGTCAGATGAGAGACAAGGAAGGTATAAGGTAGCCTTATAAGTACTTAACAGGCTTTTTACTTAAAAATAATCCACAACTTAGCTTTTATATTCTGGTGATATCGAATAAGGCCCAGATAACAGCAAAAGAAGCATGACAATGAGCAGTAAAATTAGGTCAAAATGCAAGAATTAAAGGGATTAAGGAGACACACTAGGCTTAAGTAGAAGAATTGAGAACTCTCAGCAGTAACACTAATTGCCAGTGACATGAGAACCTGCAGAAAGACGCTAATTCCTAAAGTGAACTATAATAAGCTTATAAAATTATCTTGGTAGTCAGTTGGAAATATTTTTGATTAGGATATTCTGAAGAGCTCTGTAGAAGGGACACTGGCTGCTGTCAAGAAAGCCTGCTCACAGCAGCACAACTTGTTTAATTTCTCAAGTTGTTTTAAGGGATTCTAAACAGCCCTCAGGATAAGTTTAGCTTTTATCATTTCACTGGCCAGTTAACTGTGTAGAGTCCCCTAGAGTTCCCGTAAAGGTTCATTTGAACAGTAAAAAAATGTATGCAGGAGGTTTCTGGATTTCTTTAAAAATTAGGTTGATATTTATACAAAGAATGATAAATACCTCCGTAACAAACAACAGATACATGAAAAACAGTATTCCAGCAAGAAAATTTAGTGGGTATTAATCTGTGGAAATATGCTAAGAATCAAGTTAAATTAAAAATGGAGAAAATATAATGATGGCATACATTGTTATCAAAGTTTTTCAATTTGTGCATCTTAATTTACAACATTCTCACTGTTGCAAGTTTCTGTTTGCCTTGCTAGATATTATAAGGACACTTCTTGCCTTGTCAACCTCTGTGTTTTTTTCTGGAAAAATGAAGACAATTATTTTTGTTTCATAAGCCCGAATTTTGCTTGCATACTGTTCAAATTTTCCCTGAAATTATATTACCTCTTCCTTATAATTGGCATTGAAGTATGTTAGGGAATGTTTTGGTTGAGTAGAGCGTAATGATGGTGGCAGTAAGGTAGAGCGTTTAGGGGTGGGAATCAAGGCCAACAAGGTGNAAGGGCCAAAGCCCAAGCAGAACTTAATTTAACTACTGCTGTAAAAAAAAAATTTAAAAGTTTCTATCAATACATTAGCTAGAAAAAGAGGACTAAGGAGAATCTCTATCCTGCATTGGATGTGGGGAGACAAAGAATGACAAAGGATGACAAAGTTCACCCTCGGTNGATGAAATATTCCATAAGCAGCTGTGAGAAGTCTCACACTCACCAGCCCTTGTTCTTCTGGGGGGCTTCAGCTTGCAGCATGTTTGCTGTAGATCCAGTACAACAGAGAGGTGGCAGTCTAAGGAGGTTCCTGGAAGGTATGTAAGATGACTTCCTGACACAGCTGGTCAGTGAGTCAACTGGGGAAGGTGACCAGCTGGACTTGATGTTTGTGAACAGGGAAGAACTGATGGGAGATATGGTGGTTGGAGGCTGTTTTGGGTGCAGCTATCACAAAATTAATGATTTTTAGATTCTCAGAGGGACAAGAAACAGGATCGGCAGAACTGCCACCTTGGACTTCTGAAGGGCAGACCTTGGCCTGTTTAGGAGCCTGGTTGACAGAGTCTCTTGGGAGACAGTCCAGAAAGGCAGAGGGCGCCAGGAAAGCCCCACATTCTTCAAGAAGGAAATCTTAAAAGTGCAGAATCAGGATGTCCAGCTGGT